>JAUPFP010000007.1:6121727-6429227 GCA_036925085.1 Brachycybe producta | reverse complement strand
TCATTCCGGAGCAAAATTAAGAGAGACTAGAAAGTGTTTTAGAAAGAGTAACACCATCATTTAAGGGCATTTTTATGTTGATATCTTTCAAAATAAGCTTTTTAATAGAAACAAATTTTAAAAAAATATCGTCTGCTTAAAGTTGGCTTTTTTTCAAACTCACATAAATGCTTATTTTTTTTAAAGATTTCAACATACAAATACACTTAAGAGCCTATATGTGTGACGCCATTTTTAATATTAGCAGATGACAGTTATAGTTCCACTTTTCGCCGTTTAGTGGCGTGCCACAGTTAAGCCATTGACGCAAATGAGAAAGAGAAATTCCTATTTGAAAAATACATGGTTCAGGCAAATGTTTTGTTTTCTGCAACAAAAATTGTGATTTTCAAAATTCAAATTGCAATATGTACATAACAATATTGCTCATCTAGTGATAAGTTGGTAAAAATTTATTATTAGTTTTTCTATTTTTAATTTCATTTTAAAATCTCATATATTTTTTAGCTCATGTTAAATCCCATAGGCCACAAAAGCTCCTCCATTTATACATTTTATAGGATCTAAATTTCCCACTAACAATAAGTTTCATAATACCCTAACATTTGACCACTAATTGTATACGACTCAAATGACTCACCATTGTAGATCAAAAGTTGATCTTCCTTTTTTCAGTAGTGCATATTTATCAAAAAAAGAGTCGTTATTAAAATATAGCCACTTCTATCTATCGATAAGAGAATAGATGGCGGACTGGATGGAATTCAAAATTGAATTTTTGTCACAAGTTGACGTCACAGCTACAGAAGTGCCTACATGCAAAGATTTTTGTAAGTTTTTTTTTCACTGTAGGTCCTTAAGTGATTGAGCTAACCTTCTAGTCTCTAAAACACATTCAAGTTTATCTTCATTTTGCACCTAAAAAAACAGAATATTCAAGAGTTCGAGTGGTGGTTGTTTATACTTTAAAACCACCTTAACTTATTTAAAAAATTCAACCTGTAATCTTGAGGTGGCACATACAAATAGTAGGTGTATGTATGCATTCTTGTTGCGTCCTTTTGCTTTTCCATTGCCCATTCTTATCTAAAGGCAGATAATTTTATGAGCTGAAGATGAACTGTTTCCGCTGAAACAGTATTGCTGAATATGCGAGTATTTTTCAACTAGTGCTGCTTCAGCCAAGCTGTCCTATTAGGCTTTTACTTTCAACGTGCTGTTTCAGTTGGAATAGTTTCATCCTCAGTTCACTTATAAACTATCTGACAGAGGAGAAACCATAATATGACGTTACATTTCTGCTTCAGCACATACAATTCTGATTTTCAGCTCACTAGTAAATCCACCTTAAATGTGGGCCATGTTTCTATTTTACTGAATTATGGAATTATGGAGCTAGTGGTAATAATAGTATGTAACAAATGTCTATGTAGTGTAAGCCCTATATACATTCTATAATGTATGTACATGTTATAATGGTAGGTCCAAGTCATCATTCATTGTAACAATCTATTTCGGTGGTTTCCAATGAGTAGTTAAATATGTGTGTCGGCGTTGCGTGTTATACATTGGAGAAGAAGATGAGATTGAAGAGGACCACGACACAATGCAGTTTGTTCATTATTTTAATGAAGGTCTGTCGCTCTGATGTACTTTGTTGTATATAGCTTCAATCTTAATTAGCTGCAGGTTGTCTGACACCTGGAAAAAGTGAGAGTGCGCTTTCAACTGTACCATGAGTTAGTTTATTATATCTCGTATATAATAATACAGTATAATAGGGAAAGCGGGATTTATGATTTTCGTTTGGACTTTCTCTCATCTGTTATGTTAATTTGAAAATAGGGGGTTGAGGGAATGTGAATAGATGATCTTCGTGTTATTATTATAGCAATGGAAAACAGATGAAAAACTCACCTGGAAAGAGAGAGAGAGAGAGAGCGCGCGGAAGCAATTTTTCATTCATGAAGAATATGTAGTCTGGAGTGGGGAAAGAGGAAGGGTGGTGGTTGCCACTGAGTGGGGTTTGTTTTTTCGCAGAAGATTTTTAGCTTGAATTTTATTATTACAATGAAAAATGCACACATGTATGAAACATTAAAAAATAAATTTAACCTGAAATGTTTTGTCAGGTTCAATTATACATATATATTAAATTTTTTAATTATAAAAAAGTAAAAGTTTGATCTTTAAAGATGGATTGAGTTAATGTAGTAAATTTGGTTGAATCTCTAAAGCTTCGTTCATATATTCTACTAAAAATTATTAGTATTGGGCGTTATTAAATTAATGCATGCTGTGTATGGTTGGATCAATTTATTGGTTATTTTCTTTGTTGTCAAGTGGGTGCATTATTAGCATGGTAGCTGCAGAGTTTTGGTGGTAATCAATTATACTGTATATTGAAAGTAGAGGTGTATCATTATCATCATCAGTAAGACCAAACATTTGCATAAAATGCAAAACGCATTCCAACTGTTTCAACCCATTTCAGGTACCTTACACTTATAATATATCTAATTATCACATGTGCAATCCGTTTAATCAAGCCTATCTTATAATTTTTTTTTTGGAAATTTGCATAAAATTGCATAATTTCACTTGTTACTTCAAAAAAGAAATCGTTTTGATATTGCATTTTTCGTTATTACTTTTGATGATTGCTACTATAACCTGATTCAGCCATTTGCTTAATTAACTGGATATTCCACATTTTGATTTGAAACTTTTAAGAAAAAATATTTTCAAAACTAGGATAGTAATAAAGATACTTTCATGTTGGTATCTTTTTTAAATATACTCTTTTTTATATATTTTTTAATTTTTAAAAATGCTAAATTTGAACTACAATTGGCAGTACTGGGTTCATTTAAGATATGAGCTCGTAGTTTTAAAGAAGAAAAACTTGAAATTGTTTTAGAAACTCAATCATTGAGGCTGATTTTATGTTGATATCTTTTAAAATAAGCTTTTCGTTATTTTGAAAATGACCCAACTTTTTCAGCTACCGTTCTAGTTTTAATGTAATTTCAATTTCTGTTCTTAGTGTTGCTTTTAGAATCGCAGAATAAAAGCCGGATTTCTAAAATCATAAAACATCTTAAGTTGGCACAACCGAGAGAGAAGAAAGAAGAACAATTATATAATAAAAAGGCCATTGTACAGACAGCAGATTTTTTTACATTATTTTTTTTCTTCTAATCGTTGCTTCAAGATGTTGAGATGAGACGAAGTTTGAAAAAAAAAAGTTGACCATTTATTTCTATAAAAAGAAATAAATGTTTCTTCTCGTTTTTTTTTTCAGTCATCTTCGAATGATAATAAATAAATTCCTGACCAAAAGTGGTCATGTCTGTAACTTCAAATAATATATCTATATTTTACTCTGGTGTAGTAGAATATATATCTCTTAAGTTTTCTTTCTCTCTCACTTTATATATATATTTTCTATATTATTATATATATATATATATATATATATATATATATATATATATATATATATATGTATATATATATATATATAGATATATGTATAGATATATGTATAGATATATGTATATATATATATATATATATATATATATATATATATATATATATATATATATAATAATAATAATATAGAAAATATCTGTAGCGTGACTATATAGGCAAAAAGTCTATGGATTACAATGAAAACATTTTATGAGATCGTCATAAAGACTTAATGAAAACGATCTAAAGGAGTCGTCGTCTATTTTTTCCTTCTTTTATATAATAATAATAATAACAATCTACTGAAAGTCTGAAAGTGAACTTTAAAAAAAATGCTGCGTTAATATCTTAAAGAGGCATTTTTTTCTATCTTTTTTTCATCTTATTTTGTATGAATTTAATGGAAAAAGTAAGTTTTGTGCCTCTCAAATATAAATAACATGTCATATTTTTTTTAAAAAAAAAAGAAACTACATAGCAACAAAAGTGTTGACAATGAAAACAAACTTCATATTTGTGAGACTCCTTATAGAAAATGTTTATCTTATTTGTCATTGGTCAGTTTGAGATATATAAGAAAAATACTGGAAATAAAAACATTTGACAAAATGCAGTTGCAGTAAGCAGGCGCCTAAATATAAAAATATATAGAAATATATAGAAAAGAGAGAAACAGATTTTTAACTTTGGCTTCTTCTTCTATTCTCCACCATCCCCCATTTATTAATGTAACCGCAATTTTGTAATAGGATTAGATTCAAATTGGTTGAGACTAACAACCAGCCTTTTCCAACACCCAATACTTATAGGATTTCTATTTATTTATTTTTAAAAAAAAAACACCATTGATTTATCTATCTGTAACCAGCACTCATTCGATTTAATTGGACAGTATTTATCAAATATTGCGATTTTTTTTATATTTTCTTGTTTTTTCTTTAATGTATTAAATTCTGAAAAGTCTATAGACACGAACATTTCTCTCCATTCAAACATTTAAGCCAAGTTGTTATAATATTATAACGCATAGGGGACCCCCTATAGGCATATTACGGCCACATGTGGAAGTTGTGCTTATTTTTTTTTTCTGTACTCATTAATGTACATGTGGTCGAGAATTCTGCAATCATATAGGGAGAATAACCTCTTTGTGTCATCTCTTAAGTCATGGGTGAACAACACCGAACGGGTCATTTTGCCTAATATCTAAAATATCTATATCTACAAGTTAAATGCATTTAAATAATTAAACATGTTCTACGGAGCCCTGATAAGGATACAAACAATATGTCGAATTCAATTTATTCATTTAATTAAATTTTTAAATATGTTAAATTTGTATTTCAATATAATGAGTTGGTGTAATAAAATATTGACATAGTATTCCAATTAGTTCAGTTATTAAGCTATTATGTCAATTTTATCTTGTTCGTATCTTAACCTACAATTCAACTAAACATATTTAACTTAAATGTATTCAGTTCAAGCGTAGATAAAGTATAAGGATTTTAGTTGAGAGGTAGTGGCTCATTTGTAAGATTAGCTAACTTTAGGATGCGGTATTTGGAGCCATCCCCCAGTGCCAGTGGCTGAATGGAGATAACTTCTGTTTATTGTGCTGGGGGTCTCCGGGTTTGAATCCCGGTCCAGTTATGGTTGTTGTGTTTGTCTTTCGTAATTTCACCGTCATTGAGGAGTGACGTGAAATATTTTGACTCATTCCGGGCCGCATGGCTCGTCATCATCTCTCATCATTCATCATGATCAGGCCAGCTCTAGAGTATGCGAGGCCCGAGGCAGCTAGCGATGAGCAAGGCTGGGAAAAGAATGTTTAGTCAGCAGCGCCGGTCCCAATGCGGTTGCCTCACTCGCCTTGCTTTAACACCGGCTCTGTGTGGGACGTTTTCCAAGTAAATAATATTAATAAGAAGGGTGTATTATTTGGGTAAGAGGGTCTGTACATAGAGACTAGCAAAAAAAAAATCTGAAATTTTTCTCGATAACAAGATTTTCCATTGCACACATGTAGCAAACACACCAACAAAAAAGACTATCCTTTCAAGTCCAGTCTTACGTTAAATGACAAGTTCTGTTTTGTAACGGGTTTAGACTGTTATGATGTTGTGTTGTTGTTGTTGTTGTTGTTGTAGTGGTCATGCTGTTTGATAAAGTACTCATTCATTCCTCACTATTGAGTGTCATAAAGCTACTTTAAGGAGTGGGTTTTTCTCTTTTCTATGTGGTGGTTTTTTTTTTTCTTTTTATCCATTGGTCCGTAATTATGGGCTTCATCCGTTCTTGTCTCAATGTTTAAGCTCTGTGTACAGTGTACAATGCAATAGTTGTAGCTCTAGTGGTCTAGCTCTTGTTTGCTATTGCTTGCCACATTTTTTAACGATTTCTCTCATATGTATGCGCATGACATATAGAAAGAAACAGAAAAGAAGATGTTTCGTCCCTTGACTTCATTCATTCATTCATTCAGTGGTTTCATTCCTCCCACATCGTATTATATTATATAGAGGGGTGGGTGAGAGAATACAAAAAGACAAGAGATCTTATCTTTGAAGAACAATTACACAAAGAGAGAGAGAGAGAGAGAGAGAGAGAGAGAGAGAGAGAGAGAGAAAGTTAATAGACCCTGCAGTTTTTCTTTCTAATTCTTAATCCTCTGGATGTTTCTGAAAGATGTTCGTCAAAAAATAAGCTCATCAAACATTATTATCATCATCATCATCCACGTGTATATAATATATTTAAGAGAAGAATAGATATATAAACACTTTGCTTTTGTCTTTTAGGTTTTTTAACTTTGCAGAATTAATGTGTGCGTTGTGTGTTTAGTTTTGATTTAGAGTGATGGAAATACGCACATATTATGACAATGAGATAGATGCATCATTTTTAAATTATAATTACAAATTGTAAGGCAATAATCACACACATAATAAAATCGCTACATAATTTCACTTGCAATGGCAAACCGTAATAGAAATATTCTGATTTTTGATTTCTGTTTCTAATTTCTGCTGCTTTTTTCAGCGTGTGGGATTCTTCCCTAACTGTTTCCTTTTTATTCTTGTTCTTATTATTTCTGTTTAGATTTTATTGTTAATATTTGTTAGTTATTATTATTCATGTTAATATTGTTGTCTCTGTTATGTAAAGGGTGCCCTGAAACAGGAAGATCACCTGGTTAGAGCTTCATTATACATGCAAAAGAGGTAGACAGACACGCATTTAAAGGCGAACGCAGACAACAGACAATCGGTGGCTACCTGACAGTTTAGTCGGTCAGGATGAACAGTATGGCTTTTTATAGGGCAATGCACACGGCCGACTAAATGGATGTTCCGTTTCTCCCACCGACCCTATTGTCGGTGGTAGGATGGAGAGCGTGTAAACGGCAGTGGACGCGCACAAGAACAACTGATTAGTCGGCCGGTTTATAGTGTTTACGTAGGTTCTGGACGGGGTGCATGCATGCTGGCAGGCATACACGCACAACCACCGACAAAGTGACGACCATGTGCACTTGCGTTTTGTCGGCCTCAGACATTAGACAGACTGTTGGTTATGTATGCTGACCTTACTACAATATAGTCCGTCACCGTCTATCTGTCGTCTGTACTCGCCCGATATGATAGGCGAGTAAGGATAAGTGACATTTTTTTTTATAAAAATGGAGATAAGTACTGGTACCACATTTTGTCAATGAAATGAGAGAGAATTTGGTGGACAAGAGTAATAAATGAAAAAGCTCCTCATTGCTAATTTACAGGTTCAAAACATATGTGACACCCTGTATCTACAGAATGGTGGAAACACCTCATAGAAATTCCTTTCTGTCAGCATGGCACCCCTTGGTGCACAGATGTCCGGACTTGGGTGGCCCAAATTCTTAGTGAATTCGAGGAACCCAAGAGAACCGTGAGAAATTGGAAAAAGAGTCCCAAAAATGCCTTTCCTTAAAAGGTAATATTCTCAGCCCAGGGCAATGATTGGCCCAGTTGGCCACTCATTGAGCCCTGAGGTGACAGTCGCCCTTCCCTAGCGACTGAACGAAAGTGCAAGGAGACTTATGTTTGAGGACAGTTGAGTTCGGAGTAGAGAGTTCGAGTTCGATCTAGAGGGCTTCTAATCGAACGATAGAACGAGTGTCCTACTCGAGTTTGTAATCGAAAATTATATTATGTATACGCACAACGATGTAACAAATATGCTGTAAGAAAGTAAAGAGAACTTCTCTACCTCAGAGTGTTGTGTGTTTGTGTAAGTTTTATTTCCCAAAACAGTGGGTTTAGACAAAAGAGGCTTTAGCCCTCCACCAGGCGACCAACAGAGGTACCTCTAAAATGAGGACTAGGAACATCGAAGTCGTCACACATCTGTACATGAGATTCCCAGGTAGAGGTCTTTTTGTGTGGGCCTTTAAAACGGCCAGTTTCAAGAGACTGAAAGAGCGGGTTAATCGCATGAACTTTCGGGATGTCGTGACCGGTTAAACCGAGAGGGGCTGACCCAGAGTCGGCACCACCACGTCAAAATGGTGGTGCCAAAGGGCCAGCCTTGTCACACATGGAACTATGACTTTTGATATCTATGGCCAGTCTCTAATACCTAGTACACACCTGATAATTTAAATGCATTTAAATAATAAATGTGTTCTATCACATGTGTTAATAATCTCAAAATATTGAATTAAAACTTAACTATACTATCTAAACTATTGACAAAATATTGATTTAGTATTTCAATTTGAAATATTAATAATAAAGTTAATTTTTATTTGGTTCATGTCCTTAACTGGATTCGGTATAATTCACCTAAACATATTTAATTTGAATTCATTTAACTCATTTGTGTACAAGGACTCTTACTTAGAACTCAATATGCACAGAACATTATTTTCGTCACTTATTCTTCTTGGCTTTTAAACACCTCAAATGAGATAGATAAAAATGCACAAAATTATTGAGATACACACACATAAATAAAATAAACACACTTATGAGACAAACGCACATACTGTGAGATAGTTAAACACGCGTTAGTGAGATAGATACAAACATACAGGATAAACAAGAAAAACAGCTGTGGTATGGACATAAAGAAGATAGACACGAACAATATGGATTATGTAATGGTCACATCCAAATGACCTTTTTCTTTTTGCAGGTCATTTTACTCGTAAATACATTAGACTTTTGGTGTTTAGTGCTCTAATGAGAGTACATAGTAAGAAAAAGTGAGCCTAGTTGAGCTCTTAAGAGAGAGAGAGAGAGAGAGAGAGAGAGAGAGAGACAGAGAGAGAGAGAGAGAAAGAAAGTGAAAGTGAAGATACTAAATGAGATGCTGCTGAAAGTTAATGGCTTTTCTAGTCTTTCTTCTTCTTCTTCATTCCATCCACAAACCCTCCTCCCTCTCCATCTGCCTTTACTATAATATACCAAATTTTGCGTCCTTTCATCATGAATAATTAATTATTTTTCAAACAGGTGATAATGAGCAGAAGAGACACACACAGCTGCAACACACTTCTTTGTAACTTGTTCTCTCTTTATTTCTGTCTCTTGTTTCATTCTCTAATTCACTTATTCTATCTCGTGTTCTCTTTTTTTTCCCTCTGTTTTTCACTTGGCATTAAACATGTTATTGACAATAGGGGGAAAGAAAAATTATCTCCACAAAAAAGGCACAAAAACACACCAGACATTTAATAGCTGCTTCTCATTCCATTCCTATTGCCACTTTGTACTTACTGTCAAATGCAAAATTATTTCTACAACTACAAGTTTTCTTTTAAGTTGACTTTGTTTTATTTTTATATTAGTTTACAATTTATTTAATTTTGTTGAATTTATCTAAGTAGTTGATTTTAATTTATTGTAGCATCCACACTGTAAACAGTTTGATTGTGTTCATTTTTTATTATATATTATCTTGTTTCTTTCATTACAATGAACTTGATTTAAATCATTTATTTAAATCTAATTTAAAATACAATTTAATAAAAAAATGGCATCACTATAAGAATCAAGTGTAATTTAAATCGCATTTTGAATTTTGTTAGGATTTTTTTGTTGTTTAAAAAAATCTGATTTTTGTTAAGAAATGAGTTTAATATGATATTTTTTGTCATAAATGCATTTTGTAGTTAATAGAAGAGCGATTTAATGAAAAATTAAATACATAAGAAATTTGAATTATATATATAAAAAAAAAGTCTGGTTTAAATAAACATAAAACCGATTTAAATAAAAAAAATCTAATTTTTATCATTTATTTAAAAAAAAATCAAGATTTTTATTCATCCTGATTTTTTTCGGTATCATTATTGCCGCCCTCTTAGTAACAGATGACTCCTCCTTGAAAGACGGCAATCACTGATAGCATCTGTAAGCTTTTTTTTTGCGCCAGGATAAATTAGGGTAGATCTATATATCTTTTCTAAAAAAAATTTTTTCTCTGAACTACAAGCTTTAAATATATCAATACAGCATGGTTAAAAAAAAAGAGTATGCTGTGGGCTATAAATTTCAAACCACCAAATTTTAAGTATTTATTTTGTTTTAGAAATTTAAGAGTATAATAGGCTTACGCATGCACTTCTAATTGACCTTTTGTTTATTTGCATACTTTTTATCAAGTGTTTTATTTTTTAATTAAATTTTGTTACATGGACATGTGAGGTCAATTAATCTTAAGTTTTCGTTTGATTTGTCACCTTGAATTCTAAAGTTTGAGAACAGATTTCTTGAAAAAAATAACTGTAAATGAGCCTCGTAGAATGACAGTGGGTTAAGTCGGAAAATGAAAATTTAGGCTTATTTATGCTATTTTTCCACACCATTATTATACTAAATTTTTAGATTTTTTTCTCTGTTATCATTTTTTGAAACAAATCAGTTTCTCTGTTTGTTTTTTTTAATTTCACGCCTTCAAAGTTTTTTGGTATTCAATGATTTCATTTTTTTGTTAAATACTAGACTTTACTCCTTCAGTATTAATGAAATAATTGACTTACGCCAGTATTATTGTAATGGGCTTAAATATAAACAGTTTGAAAAATGTCAAATTGCGTCTCTATTATGAGCAACTTTTGTAGCAAGCTGTATATAAAGTATAACTTTTGGAAAATTGCAATCCCCCTTATCTCTGAAATCTCCATTAAAAAAAAGCACATCAAAGTTTCGAATAAAAAAAAAGAGAAGAAAGACAATTTCGATTGCGATCATCAATTAATACCAAAGTCAAACATCAAAATAGCAATGAAATTTTTTTTTTCTTTACATTTTAAATGATCGAATTGAAGATCGGAACAGAAGGAAGAGAAAGAAAAAAAAAAAAGAATTGAGACAATGCAATTTTCGTTTCTTTTTTTGAGCCATTTTGCGGCGGCGTGTTCGCTTTTGCGTATCTTATTGTCCAGTTATGGTCAGTTGCTTCGTTTAACTACTTCTTGGTTGAACGAGTAAATGTTATTTTTTTGGGGGGGGGGGGCTCTCTTTGTTTTTCATTGTCAGAATGATGATAGTTTGAAAGATCCAGGAAGAAGGGTGGGATATATGGGATGGGATAGAGGGTGAAGAAGAATGCGAGGTGATATGTTTGCCTCCTCTATATTTTGCTTCAACCTCTCTCTCTCTGTCCAGGTGTTTTAAGACGATAAAAATGTTGTTGTAGCCTTTTTTTTCTTCTTTCGGTTCTCTTGTGTGGTCATTACTTCTGGTCATCGAAAAAAATGGGTGGTGATGGTAAAGGAGGATATAATGTCATCTTAATGGTTTGAATCGGTAGTTAGCAGCCACCTTACAATATACAATCTACAGTACTATGTTTTACTTGTATTCGGATAATGGTTTTTTTTCTTTTCCCTTTCTAGTCTTATCACCTTAACTTTTTTTTCTGGCTATGATGTTTTTATTTTGTTTGCTTCTCGTTTTGCCTTCTAAATAGTTCATAAATGTTCCGCTTGTTGTCGTTCTAGTCTACAATACATATGTGTCTTTGGCTATTTTATTTTTGTGTCGATTTTTGTTTGAAATGTCTTGTGTAATTTTGGGTGTCGAGGTTCAGGGTGTCAGTTTTTGCTTTTGGTGTCAGTTTCATTTTTGCGTGTCTGGTGTTAGTTTTGGGTTTTTTTTTCTTTCTGTGTCTGTTTGTGTTTTAAGTAACAATGTTTCATTTTGTGGGTCTGGTGTCAAATTTGTTTCGAGTGTCTTTGAGTGTCTAGTTTGTGTGTTTGGGTGTATGTTATTTGTGTGTCGTTTTATCCTTAGAGTGTCGTTAGTTTTCTGAGTCTGGTGTCAGTTTGCTTGTTTCGAGTGTGTCTTGAGTCTTTTGAGTTCTGTGTGTCAGTTTGTTCCTTGAGTATCTTGTTTTATTTTGCATGTCTGGTATCTGTTTATTTTGTGTTTCTGTGTGTCAGTTTGTGTTTTGTGTGTCTTATGTTTCATTTTGTGTTTCTGGTGTAAGTCAGTCAGCTTGTGTGTGTGTGTGTGTGTGTTTCAATTTGAGTGTGGTTTTGGGGGTGTACTGTGTCTAAGTAGAGCAGGCCTATTAGTGTCTGTTTGAGTGACTGACTGTAGACCTACAGTATATAATGTATATTAACTAAACTTTGAAATTTCCAACGTAGATGTCAATTGAAGTTACAATTCGATTAAATATTAACTTTCATACAAGAAAACAAATCATCTCATGCATTTTTCATTTTAACATTTTTGACGTACAGTTAGAGCTGTCTTATTTTTCGACATTTTCTATTTAAATTTTAAAATCGGACCTGTTTAAGTAGTTTGTGTTTTACATGTATGTAAAGGTTTTTCTTGTTTTTACTTTAATTGAAACATAATTCAGGCGATTTACTTCAAATAAATGAAGAATATACATGCATATTGATATTTTTTTAATCTTAAGTTTGACGCCATTAATACGTCAAAATTGACAAAAATTCTACATAAAGAAAGATGTTCAAAAATATCTGTACTCTTCTATTTCAATAAAGATTTCTATGAAATATTGATGTAATTGATAAAATTTAGCTGTAACATGGTTGATATTTATATTTTCATAGCTGTATATAAAATTCGAGTATTCCATCTCTAAAGAAATATTCTGAAAATTTAAAAAAAATGGGTAAAGATTTTAGACACTGTTGTGCTGGTTTATTTTTTACGATCGACACATTTGTTGTTAACAAATTTTTTTTTTCTTCTTGAAATTTCTTCTTATCGAGAGAGAGAGAGAGACAGAGAGAGAGAGACAGAGAGAGAGAGAGAGAGAGAGAGAGAGAGAGAGAGAGAGAAAGAGAGAGAGAGAGAGAGAGAAAGAGAGAGAGAAAGAGAGAGAGAAAGAGAGAGAGAGAGAGAGAGAGAGAGAGAGAGAGAAAGAGAGGGAGTGAGTGTGTGTGAGAAAGTAAGAAATTTCTAGGTGTCACACATTTTTTTATGACTTAAATTAGTAGTAAAACATTGAAGATTAGAAATTGAAATATTCATGTCTTGTGCATACATGATGTATATTTTTTGGTTGAGATTTTTTTTGACGATTTTTACCGGTTTTTTTTTATTTAGGTACTAGTATATAATGTATAGCAATTTCCAATTCATATCGCAACGTTTCTAAAAAATAAAATTTTTTTTTTAACTTCATATCTTATGCAAATCAGAAAAATCATGTTTTTGACGTTCTTCTCTCTCTTCTCTTTTGTGTTTGTCTTTCCATATTCTGTATGATTATCGGTGGTGGCTTTCCTTTTTATACGTGTATTATTCACACTGAAAATCATAATATGCAGAATAGATGAGTTCATCTCCACTGATCATATTATAAGACAAAAGAACCCCTCGTTTTGTGTATTTTTCTATCTTATTTTTTTTTTTCTCTCTTCTTTTTGTCTGACAATATGAAAGTACTTTCTATATATTTTTCGCTGTAATTAAACTTCGTTTTGATTTAGAACGAGCTTAATTATGCTCGAAAGAAGAAGAAGAAGAAGAAAAAAAAAAAGACTATACGATTCCTTATATAATATACATGTAATGTATATTTCACTATATTTATTTGTGTGTTATAATAAATACCCGAAATTAAAGAAATTTAGATTTAAGAAGTTTTATGAACTTTTTTTTTAACTCTGAGACCTGACTACAGAAGGATTAGTAGAATGTCATGTGACATTACATTGTCATATTGGAACAGTCACAAAAGAAAATTACAAAATATTATGACAAATATTGTCATATGACTAGCGTTGACTGGTGTACATAATAATATGACAGTCATAAAATAATAAAGGGCAAGCAGTGACATCATAAGGCATGACTCACAATTAATGACTTTTTTCTGTAATGAGGCTTCCGGTTTCCAAAGCAAATACTAAGGCGAAATTGAAAATGTGTTAGAAACTAGAACGATTGCTGAATTATAGTACTTAATACTATTTGCATGTTGATAACTTGATGTCTTTCAAAATAAACTTTTATGAAATTTTTTTTAAAAAAGTTGGGCCATTTTCAAAGTGAAACAAAAAGCTTATTTTAAAAGATATCAGCATTAAAATACCATTAAGTGATTGAGCTACTCTTTCTAGCTTCTAAAACATTTTCATGTTATTTTAGTTTTATTCTTGAAAGACAAAGTAAGTAGAGTTCGAGGGACGTTTACACGTTATAAAAACCACTAACTATAAATTAACCCATTCTTAGTTATGGTATTTTAGATAAAGTATTACGTTAGATTTTTATCAGACGTACAAAACCATTTTTCTTATGGGGAAAAGTGACTAGCTTTAACTAGTTCTACTTTAGTTAAAACTAGTTTCGCTGCTTTTTTTTGGTATTAACTGTAACAATTACAAAGAGTTTAAGTGTCATTTAGGCCGTTAGCTCCTTTGAGTTCTTTAATAAGTGTCCGGATGACAAATTAGATTCCACGTTGGTTAAAAAAAACTTTATCCAATATAGTATCTAACTAAAAAAGGATTTATATACTGTAGGTACCATGCCATACATTCAGGGAATCTATGTTAGTATTAGGTTAATACATGAGTTGGAGTTTTTTTTATACCCGTATTCACACTACATCATATGTGTATTTATTATTGATAAAATATAGCGGATTAAATTTCAAAATTGCTAAAAGGTCTCCTTAGTTTTATATTACAGTGTATTTTAATTTTTTTTGTTTTCGTTTTTACTTAATAAATTCTTGGAAAAAAAAAATGGAAGAAAGAATGTTAGAAACGAAAGGAGTAACTTTAAAAATAAGCTTTTTATCGTAGTTTATTTAATAACAATTTTTGCAACAATTAAGTGAAAATTATAATTAATTTTTCTTCTTCTTTAAATTCCAATAACATTTTTATTCTTAAAGAAATTAAGATTACAAATATTTTAACCTGTTTTTCATATTTTATTTTTTAACAAACGCACTTTAATTTTTTTTTTCTACATATACATCTAAAAATCTGGAACAAAGAATTTGAAGTAAAAATGATCAGAGATGATTTGCGTGCATTTTCATGGTAATTTTCTATCACAATTATTTAAAAAAAATTGCTAAGGGTGTGTAGTTAATTTGCCAATATTGGTAATTAATTAAACTACAAAAAGTGAAGTTTTAAATTGGAGTGTTTCATCACATACGACGACGACGGTTGGAAATGAAGGCTACCAATGCACTTGGATGAAAACAATCACCAACTGAATTTATAAATTAGAAATATCATTTAAAATATTACCAAAAATCAACAACTACTGTTCATATCTACTAAGGACCGGATACTACATCAAGAGTATCTATAGAAGTAACACCTCAACCACGTCCGTTCTCAATTGGATTGATTTTTAAAGAGTAATACACACCGGGATTCTTTGTTGCGATACATTGTTGCGGGGCTGAATCGCGGCTGAATCTCGTCTGTTGCGATTCTGTCCGTCCGCAACATTGTTGAAATGTTTCGGGGCTGAATCGCGTCAGCTCAGATTCATGTTTTTTGAGTCCCATCGAAATGGGAAACATTTCAACATTGTTGCGGGACATTTCATGGTGTGGACGTCTTTTGGAACATAAACAAAGACTCAAAGGGCTCAGTTTGCTTTTAATTATTAAAGACGTCTTTAATAATTAAAAGCAAACTGAGCCCTTTGAGTCTTTCTCAGTGAAAAAAGATGTGCACCACTGAAAATATTGTTAAACTAATTGAGGACCTTTTGTATAAATTGTGTTTGTGGGAAGTTATGGTCTTCATACTACAAAGGGAAATAAAAGAAATGAAATTTAGAAATCCTGCCCCATCTTCCAAGTTTAGGGTGTCGAAAAGGCTTAAACCGAATGTGCTCTCAGCTGAGAAGAGCTTGTGTGTCCACCATCGTTTCTGCTTTATTTTTCCCCTCTTTATGAATCACCGTGTAGGCCCATATTGCAAGGGACACTCACCGCTGGTGATATTTACATGGTGAAAGCCAGAAAGATGAAGAGAAACTTGAGTGTAGGTGTGGACACGGAATAATGCTGCGGGTCTGAATCGCGTCAGTTGCGATTCTGCCCTGCAACATTGAATCGGAGCAATCCCGCAACAATGTATTGCAACAAAGTATCTGGTGTGTACTAGGCTTAAGGCGTGCATTGCACGAAAGAAATGAATACATTGTTGTCTTGCAGACTTCACTGCCAAAGTGTTGCACCCAACATTACCATTGTCAGTTTTCGGGTTCACATGCAATGAATTTTCGAAGTTGCATTTTCATAACTAATTTATTAAGCTAAATTTTTAAGACTAGAACGCCTCAGGGGCAAGAAGACACTAACTGAAATTTCAGAAATGAAAAAAGGTGGCAACTCTTAAAACACAGGCATTTAGAAATCGGGACAAACACAAGTTTGCTCCGCCCTTTTTATGACGAACGCAATATGTAGTCTGACGTCAAATGCTCCTCCCTTTTCAACGTCGAACCACACAACAAACCAATTATAAGTTGCCGGTCCTCATAAAAAGGGCGGAGCCAACTTTTGTTCGTCCCGATTTCTAAATGCCTGTGTTAAAACTATTTGACTAATTAATAAAAAAAACCTGGTAGTCATAATGGTAAAAACTTTGTAAAAAAAAAGTCAAATTAAAAAAATACATACTGTAGTTGCAAGCGGTAAACATAATAAAGAAAAAGTAATTAAAAGTACATCTAGTTTGTGTCCGCCTCTGACCAAATGAAATGCTTAGCTACAAACTGAATGTTTCTATGTGGCTCTGATGAATATGCTTAACGTTATACCAAAAATACCAGTGAATACCCTCTTGAATGTTAAATTTTAATTCTAAAGTATAGACTTAAGCTGAAAGTGGTTATTTAGTCTAAATAGATTGTCTTTTGATAGACGATAGTGTCAATATAAAATGTTAGTGTATTTTACAATAATAGCTGACTTAACAAAAGGACTTTGTCTTTTTTTTTTAGAGATACGTTGTTTTAGTTTTAGTTGACCCATAATTAATTATGGATTAGAAGCATTGTGTGGTGGTGGAAAGAAATAAAAGCAATTTAGCGTTGAGTCTTGATTAATGAACATGTCAAACTGGACATTGGGACTATTTTTTCTCATTTTCAAACTCATCTTCCTATATATGTATAGACTACTTTTTCTTCTTCTTCTTCTTCTTCTTTGTACCAACTTGTTTTACTTTTACCAACCAGATTGATCTATCTAGATTCCAGATTCACATTTGAGTAACAGCTGCCATGTCGTGTTTTCTTAGCTTAATTTATTTTTGCTTGATTGACTCAAGTGTGTTTTGTGTTATATGTGTATATAGGTCTATACACATACACAGTGTATAGACGTGGTATTTATCACATATTCATGAATTCATTTCCGAATTGGTTCTTGTCTTTCCATTCAGAGACCACAAATTAATATGTTGTTCATATTGAAGTATCATCATTCATTGTTATTAATGTTATTATATTAAATTTATTTTTAATAACAAATTTAAAGATAATTAGCTTAAAAAGTTAAAGTGGCTGAATAGATGTTTATTTGGTTTTTCTCTCCACGGATGCTGCCACTGCAGTGGCTGGATTTTCTAAATTCTATGAGGTCTTTTTCTTCACCCACGGTTTTGAGATAATTTGTGTTTCAAATGAACGTTTTTCAGGAGGGACATATTACAAAAAAAAATTCAAAGTGTTTTAGAAACTAGATGATGATATCTTTATTCTTTAAAAATAAAGTTTTTAAGGCACGTTTAGGCAGTTTTTCATGAAATGTTAATAAAAATCTAAAAACGGGTCATTTTCAAACTGCTATAAAGTGTTTATTTTCTTTAAAAAGTTTCTATTAAAATCTTTTTTTTTGGCATAATCTTCTACCATTTTAGTTTTGAAAACAAATTGAATTTTTTCGTAATGTTTCTTAAAAAAATTCGTCTGACGTTTTTGCGTCCAAATTTGCCAAAAACCATTTATGAAGCTTAACATTAATCAATGCAGTGACGCCATTTGGGGGGGGGGGGTTTCAGAAACAAAATAAATATGTATTCAGCCACCTTAATTTCATTCTCTTTTAAAGCTAATTTTATCTATTTTACTTTACTTAACTTTCATAGAGTATCATGTAATTGGGTTTAAATTCCATTCTGTTTTTTTTATTTGATGTAATGAGAGTGACCCCATTTCATAAGAAACCCCATCAGTGACCATTCTCTCTAAATGAATGTTGGGTAATAATAATACAGTCTCTGAAATTGATATCCTTTTCAAATTTCAATTTTGCAAAGGATTCTTGAAGACATTAAAAAAAAAAAAAAAACATAGAAAAAGACGAATCATTTCTTTTATATGATTTGAAGTTTTCTTATTTTTTTCATCTTTTTCTTGAAAATTCAGAATTTTCAATGATCATTTCTTTTTATTTTTTGGAGAGTGACCTTTTAGTTCTTTTTAAACCCTTCTTGGTATTTTTCAAAGTGAAATATATATACATGTATATAAAAAAAAAACAATGATAAACAAGAGGGGTGTTGTAAATTATGACAAATGTTTAGAGCAATAATAGTAAGGTTGTATATTTTGCTTTTTTCAAACATTGTATCAACTTAAAAGAGATGTGGCGATTCATCTTTGAGATGAAGTTGAAATTTTCTTCTTTTTCTTGAACACTTATGTTGCTGTAAATAGATTTTTTTTTCTCCCAACTGTAATTGATGTTCGTATTTTTGAAGCTGGTAATTTGAGGGTGACTTATCAGTGTGTATGTATGTGTGTGTTTTTTTTTAAAATTGTTTTGTCCACTATGAAGAAATATTGGAATGACATTGCCTGGTGTATATTTTTGTGTCAAGTATATATTTTGATAGATTTTGGCAATCTATTGGAGTCCTGTTCTTTTTTTTTGGGTCGTAATCTCATTTGTCCTTATAACACTGAAATCGTTTTTTGAAGTAAACTTTGGGTCTGTTTTTGGTTGTAAAGACAAAACTAGAGAAAGAGTGAGTGAGATAGAGAGAGATCCTATTTGTTTTAGCTTTAGGGCCTCTTTTTTGAGTGTGTGTTTGAGTTTATTTTGGAGTTTTATCTTGAGGAGACAGTCTTCTTGTTCTGCTTGATAAATAAATCTGTGCAATTATTGTTTAAGAGAGAAAAGACTCATCCCGAGATCCATACTTAGCCTGTAACAATGATGCTGTTGATGATGGCGATAATATGTCGCCTATGGCCAGTTATAATAATAACAATCGCTTTAACTATATTTTATTTTATATTATAACAACATTGAATTTGGTCACTGCACTTGTGAACTTTATAACTTTTTAGTTTCAAATTTTTTTTCTTCTTAAGTTAGGACCATTAAAGTTCAAGTAGCTTAGTTATTATATTGCTGATAAACGACAAGCTTCAAAAACTTAAGTTGCTTTCTTTTTTTCTTTTTACAGTTTTTGGCAGCACGCAAGTTTTTGTTTAGCTATAACTAATTAATAGTCTTCCAAATTTGTGTTTATCACATCCAGTATTTGTCATATGAATAGTATATACATGTACAATGTATATATATATATATTTTTCCTCATTAAAAATCGGCATAGTTTTAATTCGAAACTTCTAAAATGGAAGCGGAGAGAGAAAACAGTATTAAATTATTCACTCCCACATTAGTAGGCCTACTTTTTGATTATAAAATGTTTTGATGTATCAAAATGATAATGATGTGAAAATTTAGTAGTCAAGGCAATATTTTTCATCATTTTCTCATCTGCTGAAATTACAAAAGTGCAAAAATAAATGTGATTATCTTTTATTGAGAAAATATAAAAATCATAGTTCATAATCAATATTGTGGAAGATATGTGTCGCCCTCTGTTTGTAGCGTGTTCATTCCTTTCTGTATGTACAGTATTCATTTTTTCTTTTTTATATGTGTGTGTGTGTGTGTGTGTTCATTCTTTTCTGTGTATATTCACTTTTTTCTGTGTGTGTTCATTCCTTTCCGTGTGTGTTGCTCTCTTTTTGTACTTTTGCTCTCTTAGTGAATATGTGTTTGCTATTCAGTTGCTTTCTCTGTGTTTCTTCCTTTTTTCTGTGTCTTTATGTAAAATGTGTTTGTTGATCAATTTCTTCGTATTTCATTCTATTTGTATGTGTGTATTTATGTATCTGCTGCTGTTTTCCTGTATGTGTGTTTGTTGCTCGCAATTCTTTCCTTTCTATTGTATGTACGTGTATATATTGTGTATGTTTTCTATGCAATCTATGCATCTTTCTCTATCTTTTTGTGTCTGTTTTGCTTGGTAAATCTAATGATGATATACATTTAGAATAGATGCATTCCAATGCGGAGATTTTATGTGACCCTATTTAGTATTTTCTTTTGAAAGAAAATTTAATTATTTCTGGCTGAAATCATTTCT
This sequence comes from Brachycybe producta, assembly GCA_036925085.1. Taxonomy (NCBI): domain Eukaryota; kingdom Metazoa; phylum Arthropoda; class Diplopoda; order Playtdesmida; family Andrognathidae; genus Brachycybe; species Brachycybe producta. The sequence goes on along the minus strand of JAUPFP010000007.1, from coordinate 6,408,844 downwards.
CTTTCTAGCTTAGCTCTCTGTATCTTATGTTGGTAAAATTTTGTTGAAAATGAGAGAGCGAAAGAGAGACAAATATATTTATATTTTTACAGCATACATTATTAATGTATATAAAATGAGATCTTATGACTTTGCAATCGTAATCATTGCAAAATACTCATAGGTAAAGATATCTTATTAGGTCCACTATTTTGACAACATTTGTTTTTTATTTTGGAATATATTTGATTTATGGCTTCTGATTTAAAATTAGCCAAGTAGCCTTTACTAATAATAAGGTTAAAATAATATCAAAGCGAAATCTGGAAGATTATTTATTTTAATGTGAAATTTTGGACGAAAAATAAATACGATATTTTTTCGTTCATTTCATTAATTTCTTTTATCTTTTTTTTTTTTAAATAGCATTCGAGTTTTATTCATTGTATTTTATTAGTAAGTAAAGCTTTAACGTGATATGGTTATAGTACAAGTGTACTTTTATATTTTTACTGACATTTTTTTTTATAAAAGTATTCATGAAAAAATTCTTTAGTTTATATTTCTTCGCTCCATTAATCCGTTCTTTAGATAAAAAAAAAACGGACAAGAAAATTCGTATACAGTGGAGTTCCGATTATCCGAACGGACTGTGGGCCTATCAGAAAATCGGACATTTTCTTAATGGGTTGTTTTGTTTGAGACTCGGTTTCTCCATTGAAGACCAATTTTATGATGAGACTCGATTAATGTTTCCAAATTGCAGAAGATAAAACAGAAAGTGGATAAATTTTTAAATAATCCAAAAATGTTAAAATGATAAATTTTGATGAAAAAAAAGAAGAAAAATTGAGAAAATATTCTAAAAAAGAAGAAAAAAATAATTTTGCTGCTTTCACGCACTTTTTTCTTTAAAAAAATGGGGCTCACTAAAGTTAAGTGCAAAAAAGCTAAAGAAATTGACTTTTTATTGTAGGTGAAAATGACAATAAAACCAAATGAAATTTTGGGTGGAGTTCTAAGCATGTTATGAGTTTCTTACTCCCTTATATCTCGTTTCGACTACAAAAAATAACTGCTGTGAAAAGTTAACCACAGTTAATTTTCTAGCGGAAAGAAATATGGTCAAATTAACCGTGGTTAAATTTCTGACCAATGGTGTAAACTAAACGGCATTTGACACACTGTGGATAATTCGATAACCACATTGTTGAATGATTAAATACATCACTTGATGTGTTCAAACAAATTTAGGGCAGTCAACTTTTTCCTAAATGAGGAATAATTTCACAAAAGGCAGAACTGTTTAACTAGAAGTGACAGAAAATCATTAACCTCAAGTGTCTTAAAAAATGGAAACACACAGAAGTATCACTTATAGCTTTTCTGCAGTTAACTATAACCTTGGTTATGTAACTGCACTTAATTTTTGTATTGGAAACTAGGTATTAGGTCTGGCAAATAATTTTCCCCAGTCATTTTTACAGGCCGTTTTTTTTTCTTCTTTCTCTCAAGTCTGCTTGCTCCTGGATAAGGTGTCGGATAATCGAAATTCTACCATATTCTTGTCATCTTCTGTTCTTAAAATGATTTCGACTCTTTTTTTTGTAAAGAATAAGAAGTAGAAAAAATTGAAAATAGTTTTTCATTATTAAGAATTGGCTCAAGAATTTTGACAGTTGGAGGATAAAAAGTAGAGAAAAACTTTTTTTCTTTAAAAAAAAAGCAGAAGATTGTTTTTCAATAGAGTAGGAGTGGGATTGAGTTTAACTGTTACAAAAAAAAAATTGAAGAATATTGTTTATGGGATTGAAGAAGAAGAAACTTTACATTCTATATCTTTTTTCTCTATTTCATAGGTTTTTTATATATTATATATATATATTTTTTTTGTTGCTGTTGAACGCGACTTGTTTGTCTTCTTTTTTCCGAATGACTCATAATTTTTCCTGTTCCTTCCACTCGATGGATATAAAACCTGAAGCCCACCACCTAGTTTCAGTCCATCCTTCCCACTTTTGCCCATGTGTTTCTTTCATTCTTTCCTTTGACATCATCCCCAACTATCCTCTTTACTCTTTTTTTATGCGAAAGAACCAAACAACGGTTTTTCTCTCTTTTCCTATCCTAAGAAAAGACTAGAAGAAAAAAAAAGGTAGTTGAGAGTAATAAGAAAAACGGTTTCTGCATGACTAGGTCGTTACTTACATTTTGATGGTCCTATAGGGTCAATAACAACGCTTGTCTCAGACTTTTTTTCCTTTTACTGGACAGAAACTATTTTTACTTTTTCTTCTTCTTCTGTATTGCATTTCTAAAGAAAATCTTCAAATGTGAACTGATTGTGTATATTTTTTTATACTATTTTTTCTTCTTCTGTAGTTGTAATTGTGTTGTGTGGCAAACAAACTAACCTTTTTTTTATTCTTCTTCTTCTTAAAGTTGGTTTTAAAGTGTAAACATCCGTCGAACTTCGGTTTTTCTATCTTTCAAGAGGAAAATTTAAGAGAAATTTGAAAGTTTTTTTTTTAAAAAAAAAAAGAAAAACTAGAAGGGGCTCAATCAGGGCTCAATCACTTAAGAATATTTTCAATGTTCACATACAGTATTTTAAAATAAGATTTTATGTCAGTTTGAAAATGATTCAACCTCAACAAGTATTCTTTTTAATTTTTGTCTATAAAAAGTTAAATTTGATAGATATTAATGTGAAAATACTTTTAAGTGATTTAGTTACCGTTCTACTTTTAAAAAAAAAAAACACACACTTTCAGTTTATTCTTAATGTTGCTCTTGAAAATGATGCAGTATACCCAGAGTTCTAAAATCAGCTGTTCATAAAACAGCTTTTAAAAAATAATACTTTCATCAGCAAAAATTGATTTGAAAATTTTTAAGACAGTTTATTTTGTAAAGATATTTAGATTTTTTTTGCGACAACCTAAATTTGCTAGGCCTGCAACAACTTTTATTTTACAATATAGTATTGTAGAAAAAAATGTCAAATTTGTCTTAAAATCAGCACAAAATAAAAGTTAGAATATCTTCTTTTTTATATAAAAGTCGACAAAATTAATAAAAGTAGTTGTGTAAGGTTCAGCGAAATTTCTAATATATGCCGAAAATATTCATTCACTAATCAATTTGTTTAATAAAAAAATTTGAAATCAATTCTGAAGGTTGTTGATTTTTAAAAAATGTTTACGTCCATTATGAAAGCATTTATTTGAACTGAGTTTTATATTTTGCTTATTAATTATGAGTCTTTTAATACAGTATTAAAACAAGCAAAATAGAAAAAAATCGGATAAATAGGAATTTTACAATCATAAACAAACAGTCATATAATGTGTACCTATGTAAAATATGTTTTTTGACTCAATTATACTTCTTTTTTAAAAATCATTACGGCGAAAAAGAGATGTCTAAATAATCTAATTAGGTATTTGCCCCTGGAGAACGGCAATCACTGTTAACAATCTTGCATTGCGGTGAAAGTAAAACTATATACTGTAGAGCTATAGCCACTTAAAAGTCCAAAATCATCATCATAGCCAGGGTCATTTAAAGTGCTTAAATTATAGTAACAACTAAAATTAAATAGTTGCCTGTGTCAAACTAATATCTCTACAATATGTACTGACACAAATATAAATACTGGAAAAATATTAGACGATGTCATCGCCAATTTTCAAGCAGACTCATGCTGGTCTTTCCATATTTCATTTGAAAGTTAGGTGGTGTTGTTGGTGGGTTACTTCTTTAATCTTATTAAGAAGATGTAGACACAAAGGCACAAATTCAAGAATACAACTTAGCACTTGAACTTCAACTTGAATTCTCATAACTGTGTTCCAATATAAGAAAACATATTTTTTTATTATTAAGTAACCCTTGAGGAAGGTTTTAGTCATTTTCAAACAATGCTCAGATGGGTTTAAGTTAAGAGTTCAAGTGGCAAGTTTTCTTCTTGGATTTAAGCCTGAAAATTTGATGGGTGGAGATAGAATGAAAGTGTGAGAGAGAGAGAGATAGAGAGAGGATAACCTTTCTTAATAATGATTAATAATGATCGTTTATTGAAAGGAAATTGATGTGGTGTTGTTGGTTTGAACTTTTCGGAAGAAGGTGGTGGGGGAGGATGTTGCTTATATTTTCTATATTCAACATTAAATAAGCTTTCACTTTATATATAATACATGATTGGTATACTGTCTATATTTTCTCTCAGACGATTTCTTATTTTTTTTTATATGTAAGATTTGTTTTATCTTGCAAGCAACAACAAAAAAACCCTGTTGCTTTTTTGTTTTTGTTGCATTGTTGAATCGCTCCCTGCGGAGTGATACATTATCGCCTTCGCTCTTGTTGACCTTAACTGTGTAGGCTTTTTATGCCTATAACTCGCTCTTGTGTTTGCCTGTCACGAATTTTTTTAGTTGATGTGTGGGTTTTTTTTACTGGAAGATGATTTTTTTCACTTCTGCCTCCTCCTACTTTTTTTCTACCCCTTTTTATTAGTTTGGCACATTTTTATATCTGTAAAGCCTTTTTTTTTCCATATCGAAATCTGGCTTAGACAAATTATAATTTTAGTTTGCTTAATAAATTAAAAAAAAGTCTTAGAAAGGAATCACACTTGCTGAAGAAAACCAACAGAAATTAGAATTAGAAACTGAAAATCAGAATATTTCTATGGTCCTTTGCACTGAAAAAAATATTTGGCGCTTCTGTTAAATTCCTTACAAAGTGAAATTCTGTGGGATTTTATTATGCGTATGCGATTGTTTTCTTAGGGCTGATTGAGATGTGCACTGAAGAAGAACATTTTGAAGCTGAAGATGAAATTTAGTGTCACGACGGCCATATAGAGGTGGCTGTTGCATAAATGAGACTGCATTTCATCTTCAGCTAGAAAATGCTCCTCTTCAGTGCACTGCTAAATGCACTACTACTGCTCTTACAATGTATCTTTCTGCCAGTCTGTTTCGATGACCCTTCAACTATTTTTTTTTTCAGCTTGCATGCCTCGTTGGTGAATTCTATCAAGTGTTAAGGGCAATTAAGTTGGCTCTTAGTGGACCATCGATGACAAAATGAATATGGAATACATGAAAATAAAACTTGTATTATGGGGCTCTTAATTTTCTGACAATGCATTATTTCAGCTTCACCAGAACACATTGCAATTGTTATTGGGATTGTAACTTTGTGTTTTGAAAATGCATTTCACTTGCTGTAATTGGAATTTTGTCCATCTGCCACAGGTCTTTTTGGCAGCTTTCAGAGTAATTTTTTTAAATTCAAGTAAACGTAGCACATGAAAGCTCTGAGGATTCAAGGGGTCCTCAATAAAAATAAAACAAGATTTCTGCGGGTTCAAATATGTAGAAGTTTTAAGCTTCCTTTTCGCATTTTGGGCTCCATTAAAAACTGGTTAAGAATCTTTAGGCGGCGAATTGAGAGGTGGCATTATGATACCAATCCGTATTGTACTTTTTTTTCTATGTTGGCATAAAATAAATGGAAAAAATTACCTTTACACAGGGAAGGAGGGGGCAACACATCGAATCTCTCATCTTCTATGATTTTTTTGTCTCCATTTCTTTCTCTCTCTCTCTCTCTCTCTCTCTCTCTCTCTCTCTCTCCTCTTCTTGATTCTGTTCGGGATTACTTTTCAATTTTAATGGAAGTTTTGCAGTTAGAAATAGGATCTGGATTTTTTTTTTCATTTGTGGAACAAAATTTATATATCGAAAGTGCTTTTTTTTGCTTTCTTTCTTTTCTCTACGTCCATTTGAAATTGCGAAGAGGGAATTGATTTACTTTCATCGTGTTTTTTCTCTTCTTCCTGGTCCATTTTTCTTAAAAATTGAAATTTAATGTGATATTGTATATATAGCCTTAACGCGGGCGGGTGTGCGTGTGTGTGTGTGTGTATTGTCTGTGGTAGCCCCTATATAGGGTTTTATACTAAATCCACTATAAAATTGTATCCCCATTTCGTCTTTTCTCCTCCCCCTAAGTTGGATTTATTTAAGTTTATGTAATGGGATCGTGTTACAGACTGAATATGATTTTCGTTTTTTCTCTGCTTATGATTTTTTTTTGTTCTCTTTTGCTGTTTGAATTATAAAAACATTTCACTTAAATTTTTAGAACAAAAAATGGTCTATGCAATTTTCTATTGTTTACTATAAATCTATCACAAAAGGAATTTTTTTTTCACCAAGTTCAGTCTTAGCACAGCCTTTTTTTTATTTTTAGGCCCAAATTCAAGGAAGAAACTTGGAAATTTAACAATCTGAACACGGTTCTTTTAACACAGAAAAAAATCTTTTTCAAAGGAACTCAATAAAATAGTGCTTTCACTGAAAAAGGTACATATTCTTCTAAGGATTCGAGTTAAAATTTAACTGTTAAGTTTTTGTGTTGATGGCATGGAACGAAATTTGAAATGTCATATGCATAATGGCTGCTAAGTCATAGTGCGAAACTCATGAACTTTCATATTCTTAATGGGATTAGCAATTTCTAAAAGAGGCATTAGCATGTGCTAAACTTAATTAACCAAAATGATGTTATGCACAAAGATAGATATTTGCTTTGATTTTATTCAAAATATGAAATGTGAGGAGGTTAACCACTTCTAAGTTAAACACTTGCCTAACTGAGCTGAAACAGTGCTCGTTTCCAAGCACCCATTAAAAATACCACCCTAAAGGTGGGTTTACACGAGTCAAGTGAGTTGATCAACTCACTTGAATTCAATTGACATGAAAGTATTTTACATGTTTACACGTTTCATCTGAGAACACTAACAATCAACACTAACAAATTTAACCGATTTTTCCTGAGACTGGTTACTTGTTGCCATTATGAAACACAAACGTTGAAAACAAACGTTAAACCTGTTTCAACTCGGACTTCATTTCATTCAGTTGATCAACTGACATGAATTAGTAGGTTTAGACGTTCAATTCGCGTTCCTGTCAAATGAATTCAAGTGAGTTGATCAACTCATTTGACTCGTGTAAACCCAGCTTTTAGCTGAAACACTGTCTACGAACGAAAAGGATCTAACCTTTATTATAGTAAATTATACAAGTAATTAATTCACTTTTTTATAATAATTTTATAATATTAGAAATTATTGTTTTTTTTTTTTGCAATTAAGGTTTTTTTTACAAAATAATGTTTTTAAATTGCCATTAGAGCATTTATTTCTAAAGGTATCATCATCTTCACCACCATTCAAATATTTTGACAAATTTATCTACGGGACAGACTAATCGTAGGTCAGTAGGTGACCTACACTTTCAGATAGCTATTTGGAGAAGAACTGTGGGTCACTCAGTGACCTACATTTTTAGATATGAGCTGTGGGTCACTAAGTGACCTACGCTTTTTTACATTCTGGGGGCTGCACCATCCACACCCACTGCAACAAGCTTAATTTAACTCAACCCACCTAATCACCGATAGTTTGTCCCTCCATCTACTATTTCTAGTTTCTAACAAACTGAATTTATTTTATAATGTTGCTTTTAAAAACGTTTACATTATAATGTCATTAGAAATTGGCATCGATGTTCCGAATTTCGTTCAAGACTTCGTCTTGTATAGACTGCTGAGTCTGAAAGGATAATGTTAAGGCTATTCCTTTGCTTGTTTATTATACAACGTAACGACATGAGAATTAATTGTCCAGATGGTGGCAACTAATCTCAGTAAATACGCTAGGGCCTGTGTTTATAATTAAGTTTACTGGTTAATGAGATAGTTAACTGTTATGAAATTAAACACCCTCGGATATTAAATAAACTTTTAGTACAACTCTTTGAGTTAATAATACATATAGTGATGAATATATATACTGTATAATTAACAAGTAACTTTTAATTTCAATGAAAGATTATTAGTTTTATTATTATTAATATTATTTACTATTATTAGGTTTTGTAAAAAGAGAGGCTGAGGGTTCATACAATTTCTATATTGTTAGTGGAGCTTTGACCAATCTTCATATTTCTTTATCTTCCATTATACAGTATATATATAGCTCTAATAATGTTATCTAAAAGCTTTTCAGGTGGGAAATGTGATATGATAGTGTAAATTAGATTGCAATCCATTACTATTAGGTAAAATACGGTGTTCTCATCATTATGGCGTACACACACTGTATATTAGTTGTACACATGGTCTTTTTTGGGTTGTTTTTTCTTTCATCTAATTGGGTCTATAAAAGGTAAAAACGTGAACTATTTTTGTAAAATAACATTTTTCTTCTATTTTGTCAATGATAATAGAATTTACTGAACTCATCTTTATCTGTATCTGCAAGGTTTTTTTAAACATACAGTATATTCAAGGTGGTGTATTTTTTTCTTCTATAGTATGATAGTAAAACCATTTAATACCACACACAAACTTTTCCAATTGCTTCTACTTATCTAACGCTTTTTGTTTTTAGAAAAAAAAAAAAAAACTGAAAATCAAAATCAACTTAAAATATTAGATAAGTTAAAAATATTTTATTATGAAATATTAAACATATAATTTCAAGTTAGAATTTCAAAAGATTCAGTTTTAATTTTTTCACTTCCATGTTAAAAAAAAAAACAATAAATTTTGTCTCTTTAAAATTGATATAAAATGTTTATTTTTCAGTTTAATATTATGATAAAGTTCAGTATTACGAGCGTATCTAGACTTCAGTGATATTTACACTGGTTATATTTACAGTAAAATTCTCCATTATATTTAATGTTGTAAATTGTGATTGGAAGTGTAATGACATTCTTGCAAGACTTGCAATGCGAAATTGACTTGCATAAAACAATTACTTTTATTATTTTGCAAGATATTGTGCAAGATATATAGCTAAAATTTGTCTTATAAATTTGCAGTAAATCATTTTTGTAAATATTGCCAGTTTAATGGATGTAAATTAAATATAGCTTAAGTTTACTTTTGCACTACTGCAAACTTGAGTTTTTTAGAACATACTGTAATTTTTTTTTCAAGCAGTTTGTTTAAGTACATTTTTTTTTCTATAGCTGAAATGCTTTTTTTTAAGGTGAATGAGGATGGAGGGATTGAATAAATAAAACGTACTTCATTTATTGACGAGTGCAGTTTTTCAAGTCAAGATTAAATGCACGCAATGTATAAACACTTAATTCACAATAAAATACGGCACTATTTCTCGTTTTTCTCTCGCTTTTTTTTTTGTCTCTATGGTTCAAGAGTAGAGACACAGAAAAAAACTTTAGTTTCCAAAGCTTTAATTAACAATGTTGTATTGTGTTAAAACCTGTGTGTTTTTACAAATCAAATTCCCTAGTGTGTAACCTATTGATGTGGTAGTGGTGATGGTGTGTGTATTTTTTTTCTATAACATTTGTTTAAAACAACCCCCTTAAAAAAGAACATAGAGGATTTTGTTATGCCAAAATTGTTAGGTTTGTGTAATATGTGTATATGAATACAAAATGTTTGTCATAAATTGGAGGCAATATTGATCATCATCATCAGAAACATTTCCATACAAAAGAATAAATGCATTGGTATTGCCACCAATAGATGTTGCTTAGCAACGTTGAATTTGTAAGCAATAAGGCATTCAATTCTTCTTTGTATTTGTTACATATAGTGTAGGCTATGCCTCTTTTTTTTCGCTTATATCTTGTTAAAAAATAGAAGAAGAAGAAGAAAAAAAAATTAATTGGCATTATATATAATCCTAGAAAAATGATTTTTACATGGTTTGTATTTTATAACGTCTGAAAAAGTTTTTAGAAAAACTGCAACAGCAATTTGGAAGTAGATTTTTCTTTTCTTAAAAAAAAAGTAGAAAAATCTTCGCAATATGTCCTTCATCCAAATTCATTTTAGGTGTTTTATTATCATAGTAATAAAAAAAATCTACTTTGTTATTATAATATGAAGTTAGTTATTATTAGGCAAATAGTTGATTAAAAATTTGTCACTAAAACCTCGACCATGCTCCAAAGTGTAATTTGCTTTCATTTGCGGTTTGCTTAATAGGGAAGAAATTTAATTAAATTCACTTCCAAACATGCACCCTTTACATATATAGATATATTATCCTTTATGTGTATACAAAGTAGCTCCATACACATTTTTTTTTCAGATCTTTTTTTAAAAAAAAAATGGACTCAATAATTGCATTACGTAGTAAGTCCTTTGTTGATAAGCTACAATATTAAATTTCATGCAAAAGTGGATTTAATAAAGTATAATTTTTAAAAAAAATTCTATTTTTTTCTATGGGTATATGACACTACAAGATGTTCAAAAAGTCACGACATCATTTGTTTTGCAATTATCTTTTGATCTAATCCAACCAATTCAAGAATTATTTAATATAGATTTGGTTACTTAGATTTTTTCTTTAATAATTATAATTTAAAGTTGAGGATATTGTTACAGTTTATGAGAGTCAATAATAATAAGAATAATTAGGGCTTGGATTTTTACTCAAAATCAAGCAAATGTTTCTCAACTTGTGGCCCATGTGCCTGTTGTAAAGTAATCATCATTAGATCAACTGCAATTATGCTTTTACTAATCAAAAAGGCTGGTTAGAGGCTAGATGGTCGGTTAGTATCACTTGTCAACTAGAGTTCTAGCTTTTATCAACTGTTTTTGGTTGGAAAAAAACAAACAATTGTTGGTTGATCTAAATGGGTTTGTTACTTCACAATTGGCACTTGTGCCACATATTGAGAAACATATGCTTGATATTGCATAATAATAATAGATAAAAAAAATCTTTTGAAATCAAATTGCATTTGTTGCACGTAAAAGTAGGTCTTGAGTCTGAGTCAAGGTGTTAATAGAAGTACCGTACAATGCGCATACGATAAGTAAAAGTTATTTGGTAGCTTTAGGCCCCCTTCTGTGTAAATTCACTATGTCAGTGTATTGATGTATTATTCGCTTCCAAATAGATTTCTTTGCCTCTGGATATGTCATTCTGATTTGCTCACATAAAAAAACTCATTTAATAAAGAAGTAGCAATTTACATTAAGGAGGTTAATTTTATTTCGTTGTTGTTATTTTTATTGTTGTTATATACCAATAGTTTTTACTGGTGCCCTTTGAGTAATGTAACGGCAATGGAAGCATTTTTTATATTGCATCATCATCAACAACAAAAAACAACAACAACAAGAAACAAAAAATTGAAAGCAAACAATCTATCAAAAATGTCTTTCTATTTTTCTTGCCTATCTGATCATTTTTCATTTTGCCGGAAAAGTTTCGATCTCAAATGATTTTATGGCGTTTGGACACATCTTATTTATAATCTCTTATTCTCATCTAACTCTCTTTCTATATGTATAGAGGGAGAGTCTTTTACTTTTCTTGTATAAACAACATCAATTGTGTTGTTGTTGTTGTTTTTGTTTGCAGTTTTGTTATTCTATGGAATAATGTATGTGTAAAAAACAAGATTTGTTCCTTCGGTACAAAAGAAAATGTATCTTTTTTTGAGCTTGGAAGTTGGTTTTTTTTCATCTTATAAAAGATAAATTTTTTTGTCATTCTTTTTTTCCTACAAACAAATGCCAACTGACCAACAACAGTCTAGTGAATAACCTGAGCTGTTGATCCCTGATTTTGTTTAGTATTTTATTTTTTTCATATATATTTTCTCTATCTGTAGGTGTTATTTTTTGTATAAGGAGAATAAGATTTTGAAACAGTTTGTTGCTGTCAATATCTTTGCTTCCATGCGTTCAGTTTCTAAGCACATTTAAAGCTGCACATGGAACTTGGCAATTTATGAAGGCATAATAGGCATTTCAAAGTCAGAAATAGGCCATATTTTTATACTACAGTATATTATTATGAGCTTAGATAGCCCTTCTAGTGTTTAACGTGCCATGTGACACTGTCAATTTTATAGTTCCAAAGTTGCTTAAATGGCTCTAGCAACCAAATGGTAATTTGAAATGTCATGAAATGTCCTTAATACCTGAAGAACATTTTAAAGAATGCACGCAATGTATCTAAGAGCTGAAAGATTTTTCTTATTCAGCCTTTCAAACATCTGCTAGCCACTTTTCGGTTCTTCAGAAATTCTGAAGTACAGAAAGGTGGCTAGCAAAATGAATGTTTTTTTAAGGTTAATGGTATTTAATATAATTCAAAATTGTATAAAATAAAAAAACCCTTTAAATATTGCAAAAAAAAAACGATGTTACTACCTGGCCACAACATTCAAGAAGAGATTGCAACTTCTATAATTGTTAAAAATTCTATTTAAAGGCGCTAAAGGTAGCTAGAATCGAGATTATGTTTCGGACATGTTTTTGGACACATCCAATTTCACTTATCAATGAAGTTATCATTGCGTTTATTTCGTTATGCAGGATGTGTGCACCCTAGAGTGTGTTAGCTTCTTAATGTTACTTTTAAGAAAATATTGTTCATGTTATAGTTTGCACCTTAAAAGTAATTTTCTTGATAAATGATTAAAATGCAAAAAAATATCATTGTTAATTACACCGTAATAAATATTAATGTATCTTCACATCATCTGCAAAAAAAAATATTTTAATTTACATCAAAAATATGTTTAATGATAAGTTAGTCAATTAACAGCGGTGCTAAAATTTGAGCAATTAACATAAAATTAATAAGGTCTCAAATTATAATAGACAGTCTCAATTTGCCTTAAAGGGTTTTTTTTTTCTTTTGTTGTTTCAATTGAAGTTAATCATAATTCTAAAAGAAAAAATAGTATGAAGAAAGAATAATTAATTTAAAATTAGCACTTCCCTTTAAAAATGAAAATCTTTTTTGAACTTTTTTTTCTTCCAAAATGTGGAACCAATTTTTAATGACTTAATAAAGACCTCGAATAGTGTTCTTGTGCCGAAAGTACATAATTTCAATTCACTGATTCTGATCAAATGTTTAAAGATCCACTTAAGAAAAACAAAAAAAGTAGGAGAATGAAAATTGGAAAGGTTTAAAAATGTGTTGTTTTGTGTGTGGTTTTTATCACCTTTTTTTTCTTTCTTAGAATTGTTTCTTCTTCTTCTTCAGAAAAAATGAAATTGCAGGACGTTGCTAATATAAGTGTGTGGCTCATTTTTTTAAAGAAAACTTTTTTTTTTCCGCAATTGTTTTTCAACACAAATCTCATCTTACAGCACCACATCCTATTTATACGTTCATAGAGACCCCCCCTTTCACTATTATATATTATTATTACTTATACCATGTATACTAAGATCACTTGGGGGTAAAAGATGCAGAAAAGATCTCCCATTCTATTCTTCTCATGTATTATATTGTATACTGTATAGATTTCATTGTATATAATATAACACAATGTACATCACATGTATACATACACATACACTGGTAGATAATACACTTTCCGCAACATTAAGTCGAAGGCCAAAATAACAACGTTCACCCACTATATAGCTTTACTACTATTGCTATTGACATAAAAGGCATTTTCAAATTTCGCATTAGCATAAATTTTTTGTCGGAGATCCTTCCACAAACCCAAACTTCATTACATTTATTATACACAGAGATAGTCCTATATATAACTACTAGAGGGGGAAAATAATCGGGACCATGAAAGTTGTACGGAATTTGAGGTAAGGGGGAAGGAGGAGATCTTTAATGTTGAAGGCGGGTAGAGAGTATACTCTCAAATGTCACTTCATTTTATCTAACATTGTAACTTGTTTTCTTGTATTCTATCTTGAGAATACTTTATTTTAGCATTTTCTCTCTCTTTCTCTCTCTCTCTCCCTTTCCCTTCCTTCTATTTCTATTATTCATTTTTTTTCTGTTTAAAATCGTCTCTTTTTACCAATTACACAGATGTTGTTACTTGACGATTAGATTTGCCACATTTTTTCTCTCTCTATGTTTGCAAATTAGAACCGCTTCTATAATTTTAAAAAATCCTCTATTTTTTCATAAAAAGTGGGTAAAGTATACATACATACATGTAGGGTTGTAGGTGTTTTTTTTAAAAGAAAAATTGCAAATTGGAATTTTTCATGCAGCTGTGATCAAGCATTCGTTTAAATTTGATAACATAATGTTTAGTTTTTTAAGAAAAGGAAGAAGAAAAAAGTTCCATGTGTTAAGAGACTAGAAAAAAGGAAAAGGAGATGATGGGGTTGTTGTGTGTGTGGAGAGAGAGATTTGCCAAATGTTTTGCTTTCTTGTGTATAAAATCTAATTATTTCTTTGTTTTTCATTTTTTTGTGTTGTGTACAGATGAATGAATTCAAATGTTAAAATAGCTGCTGTATCAATGCCATAAAGGTAAGACTTTTAAAAAAAAAAATTACTGCCTACTTTTACCAAGATAGTGTTTTTTTTGTCATTTGTTTATGCTGATTTGTATCTTCTTTTTTCTCTAAATATAAGCAATATGCGATGTAAATTTAATGTTAGAATGAATGTTAGGGTGGGTTAGGGCCCACAAGATAAAAAAAAGCTATATACAGTATATATATATATATATATATATATATATATATATATATATATATATATATATATATATATATATATAATTTTTTATGCTTCTTCATGTTGTTGAATAATTTATACATCATCTCTCTTAATCAAATGTAGACAGAATGACAGACGTGTATATTAACTGGTACCGTTTTGAAATTCACGTACACTGTCGATTTTATGTATATGCTAGTATGTCAGCCATATGTAGGTAGAGTTAAGTTATGATTAAGCCGGTGAAATTTAGTGTCTTTTTTTCTCCTATGAAATGAGATAGTTTGCAAAAGTAGGTGTTGAGTAATAATAAATACATCCTGCAATTTTTTTTTTCCAAATACTGTATGTTTGTGTGGTGGAAATGTTTTTTGGAATGATTATGGTGGGGGGGGGAGATTGTTTTAAAATGCAAATTGTAAGACGTGGCCTCCATCAATGCAGTGAGATACCATATAGTTGAAGTAATTTAACAATACTTCGTGGTCACTTAGTATAAAATGCCTTCGAATGATTTTTAGGGATCGGATTATTATGAAATATCAAGCAAATGTTTGTCATTCTGTGTCCCAAGTGCCAGTTGGGAAGTAACATTCCCGTTTAGATCAGTCACCAATAATGGTTGTTTCGATCATAAATACTTGTTAGAGACTTTAGAAACATTTGCTTGTTATTATATAAAAATATCCGAGTCCTAATCATTGTAGGCATAATACTCTCAGATCAATAAATAAATGTTTAAATGCTATAATAGATAAAAAAAATGATTTGAAGCTGTTTAGATTTATTTTAAAATAAAGGATTCGAATATATATATATATATATATATATATATATATATATATATATATACATATATATATATATATATATATGTATATATGTTTATTTAAAAATTCATAACTCAGCAATATATTATCTATTGTGAAATATTGCTGATTTATTGATTGATTGTCTATTCAAATTTTGTATGGTTTAGTAGTGGAGTGGAATTGCCCACATTTTGCATTGTGATTAGTGAGACAGTTAAGACACACTTATCTATTTTCTCAACACATTGCTTCAGGAAAAAGTGACTGGGAAACGGCACACAGACAAACATTGTCACACTATGGGTGAAAACGACACGGTGGGGGATACCCCAGCTATATCACAATCGTTTAAACATTGATGCAATTTATTCTCTTTCATGTTTGTGTTGTTGTTCTATGCGGTTTTTTGTTTTTTTCTCTTATATAACATTCAATTTCAGCACGCATTTGTCATGTTCATTAGCTTAGCAGATAAATTGAAACTACAAGAAAGGCACATACATAAAAATACACACACACAAATACAATAATAGAAAACAAACAGACAAACACATTGAAGGAAAAATGGAACAAAACACACTTTGCCATGAATGTATATAATTGTAATTTTTATTCAAAAAGTTCCAGACTTTTCATCACAATGGACCTGTCATGTTTATTATTTATATTCTATACACATTTTTATACATTTGTACATAATGGACTTTAATTTAAGGCCATAGACAGATAGAGAGAAGAGGATGTCCAAAAAATATACCTCCCCTCAAAAACATGCTCCTGTCTTTGACTGCCCATTTGAAGTATAAATATAAATCTATATACAAGGGATTTCGTGCTCACTCTTAAATTATATACAATGATGAATCATGAATTTAATTATGGTTGTATGTAGAGACTCATGAATCATAACCATAGACCCTATGGAAAACATTCTCTCTTCCCCCCCGCCCCCTTCTCTTCTTTGAAAAGTCAACCATTTTTTTATTAAAAAAAACTCAAAATTATGGGGTTTTGGTACGCAACTCAGTTAAACAAGTTTTAACCTTGGTATTAAATCATGTATGTAAGTCACAAACAAGAAGTATGGCTTAGTAGTATCTCGTAAGCCTAAATAATGTTGTAGTGTATCGAATTGATAATAATATATTATTTTCTGTTATAATTTAGAAATTATAACATAAGGAATGTAGTAAAACATTTCCTGTCCGCGTGGATATTGAATTTCTTATGCCACAGTTTGATATATTTTTTATTGTTTCTTGTCAACTCATGATTACGTTTTAGTTTATTTAAATTAGCCACATCATTATCTTTTTTTTCCTGATTTGATGAACCCACAAGCTTCTATTTAGATTTGCAGCTTTTATTTCTCATTGAAATAATTCAACTAGTAATCTTGCGTTGATGTACAGTTTAAATTCATTGTTATAATTTCAATGTTCTACCATTTTTTATAAAGATGTTTTTAATAAGTTTTCGAATATGCAAATGAAACAGTAAGAAGGTATTAAGGCATTCTAAAAACAGAATTATTAATTAAAAAAAGTGAATGCATTTTAGAAACTAGATGTGTAAATTAATATTTCGTGTTAATACATTTTCAGATTCTCGATTTTTGTATATAGAAACTAAAATTTGGGTCATTTTCAAACTGCTATAAATGTAACAGTGACACATTCAAATTTATATGGTTACATTCTAAATGACATTTAAATGTGACACTGTGACAAGTGTTCTTGTCAATTTTTTTTATTTAAATAAAATTTGCATTGACCAAGTAAGTCTACAGGGTGTTTTTCATACATCTGGAAATATATTTTTCAATAGAAATGATAATACAAATGTCTGTGTCCTATGATTTCTGGTTTATTGGGGGGCACTCTGTATACTATATATAAAATTATATTCATCAGATTGTGTCGAAAAGGAAAGGGGTTATTTTGTAACAAATACTATTCCAGTATGTGTTTTTGTTAAACGTCATCGATCATGATGAAAATTTTGCCTTTTCGTCGTCGTCTTCGTTGTCGTTGTGTTTTTTATGCTTTATCTACTGCTAATATAGCCTTTGCAAAGCTTTAGCTGTCTCTCTGTTGACGTCAACCATATTTCATTAACCATCATCCATTGCGTGATTTAGCATCTTTTTTTCTCCCCATGTCTCTTTTTTAAATGTAGAGAGGAGGGATTTTTGATGAATTGGCTTTATGAACGCATTGGTTTTTTGTTGCTTTGAAAAGCACAAACAAACTCATAGATTCATAGCTAAATTGAAGAATTAAGCCTAGCACTTGAACTTCAACTTGAACTCTCTGAGTATGGTCTCAACATAAAAAAATCTGTTTTTATTGAGTAATTTTAAATATGGTCTTTCTATGTCTAAATGGGTAATCGGGCATTTTCCCAATGGGCCACTTAGTTTGAGGGCCGAGTTTATGATGAAAATAAATGTTTAAGAATCGCACAAGAAAAAGATAAGAAAGCTGATGTTTTTTAACAATAGAAAATTAAAAAAGTAAATAACACATTTTTGGAGAGAAAAAAATAAAGTAAAATAGAAAAATATTTTAGAAAGATAAAATATTTTTGGTGATTTCAGACATTTTTCTTAATAAAATTGCTCGCTACGCTTGCTAAAAGTGTGTGCGAAATAGCAAAAGAAATTAACACTTTGAAGGCAAAAATAAAAATAGAACCATGTGTAATTTTTATTAAAATAATACGATCACATTTTATTAAAAGGGGTGGAGTTTAGTAATTTTGGGAGTTTCTTACTCCTCAGGGCCGGGCAAATCATTTTTCTCCCTGGCTGTTTTTTTTTTATCTCAGTCCATCCTTGGTTGATATCCTCCTCAGTGTTTTCAAGTAACAAGTTACTTTTCTTGAATTTAAACCTTCCAATGGAGCTAGCTATACATACATTTTTTTTTTTGCACGAAGAGAAAAAACAAAAGAGAAAAGATGTATTAAATATGTTAAATCTGGTTTCATAGATCTTTTTATTGGGTTCAATGCAATAGGATGATTAAATTTGTCCAATGCAAAAATGCATTGAGAATGTACAAATATTAGATATTCATTTTTTTTGTACTAGTATACAAATACTTTAATATATATAGGTCCTATATATAGAACAAAATTGTTTGCGAAATTGAATACTGATTGCCAGTGATTGGGTGAAGTGAGGCCAGTTTTTTTGTTGAAAAAAGGAAAGGCGTGTTATTTTTATTGACTTTTATGATATTTGGGAGGGGATGGAGAGATTTTTTTTACGATCAATTTACCAATTTTTAGAGTGATATATGCAAAGAACACACACACACACGCGTATAAATATTTTGAACAGGCAAATGTAGAACGATAAGAAAATAGCTGAATGAATACAGATTTTATACTTTGATGTTTCAAAGTTATTCAGTTTTTTTTTCTTTTTTTGAATAAAGAAAGAAAAAAACATTTTTATTGATTAGTCGTATCATATTTTTTATTGAATTTTTTTTTACTTTTAGAAGAAAAAAATTTACGTTTCGCGATTATGTTCTAAACTTTTTAATATGTGTATATATGTTACTGTCAGTCTGCGGCATCAGTCAATCTGAATATTGCCTAGGTAATCTGCAAAACAACCAACCTGTTAGTGAATCTGCAAAATTCAATACATTTTAGATATTAAATTTCGCAGATTCACTAGCAGGTTGGTTGTTTTGCAGATTGCCTAGGCAATCTGCAGATTCACTGATACCACAGATTGCCAGTAACATATATAATGTAGACCCTCTATATATAAATTTATTTTGAGCTCCTCCTGTTTAGATTCAAAATATGAATTTGTATCACTATTAATATTTTTTGCACTCGGTGTTGTGATTTATTGAACCATTTCAATTTACCAATTTACCAGTTGCGTGTTAAACGCAAACTGTTTATACAATATTATTTTGGAGATAAGCTATTTAAGCCAGTTAAGTACGGAGCCCTGTAAAGGACAGGCGAGATTTTTTTTTTGAAATCTCGACATTTCGACTTTAATTTTGACATTTCGACTTTAATCTCGACATTTCGACTTTAATCTCGAAATTTCGACTTTTTCCAGAATCTCGAAATTTCGACTTTAATCTCGACATTTCTACTTTAATCTCGACATTTCCACTTTAATCTCGAAATTTCGACTTTATTCTCGAAATTTCGACTTTATTCTCGAAATTTCGATTTTAATCTCGAAATTTCGACTTTAATCTCGAAATTTCCACTTTAATCTCGAAATTTCGACTTTATTCTCGAAATTTCGACTTTATTCTCGAAATTTCGACTTTATTCTCGAAATTTCGACTTTAATCTCGACATTTCGACTTTAATCTCGACATTTCGACTTTTTCCAGAATCTCGAAATTTCGACTTTAATCTCGACATTTCTACTTTAATCTCGACATTTCTACTTTAATCTCGAAATTTCCACTTTAATCTCGAAATTTCCACTTTAATCTCGAAATTTCCACTTTAATCTCGAAATTTCCACTTTAATCTCGAAATTTCGACTTTATTCTCGAAATTTCGACTTTATTCTCGAAATTTCGACTTTAATCTCGAAATTTCGACTTTATTCTCGAAATTTCGACTTTATTCTCGAAATTTCGACTTTAATCTCGAAATTTCGACTTTAATCTCGAAATTTCGACTTTAATCTCGAAATTTCGACTTTATTCTCGAAATTTCGACTTTATTCTCGAAATTTCGACTTTAATCTCGAAATGTCGACTTTAATCTCGACATTTCGACTTTTTCCGGAATCTTGACATTTCGACTTTAATCTGAATATGTCGAGTTTCAACCATTCTGCTTTTGCCATATTGCGCGCACCATACTTCTGTTTATGTTCAACAACAACTAATAGCCGTATATTGTATATATATATATAGTCCTGAATACAGCAGCAGGTTATGTTTATGGTAAATTGGTAAACAAGCTTAAATGAAACAAAAAGAATCACTTATTTGGATGATTTGTCTGTGAATGATAGTTTTTTTTTACATTTTGTGATTCGTTCTATCTACAACTTGGCTATAAATTATACATATTGTTTCATATGTTAGTGTTCACCAGAAAATGTTGCAAGAAGATCTTATTCACCTGTACTTCAGACTTGGTTTAAGCCAATCAGAAATAATTTATATGCTACAGGATAAACATGGTGTTAGCATATCAGAAAGACATTTACGGAGAAAACTTAGTGCATTGCACTTGACAAGACGTAAGAACTATTCTGATATAGTGAATGTGGCCATTTTTATACAAGATCAGTTAGCATCTACAGGACAGTTGCATGGATATAGATGGATGCATACAAAATGTATCCATGCAGGATATGTCATACGAAAAGAGGACGTGAGACATTTATTAGGAATTCTTGATAGTGAAGGTGTACAAACTAGATGCAAACGACAGTTAAAAAGGCGAACATATTTTTCAAAAGGAGCTAACTATTTATGGCATGTGGATGGGTATGATAAGCTTAAACCATACGGAATCTGCATTAGTGGTTGTATCGACGGTTTCTCTCGGTTTATTATTTGGTTAAAAGCTTATAACACAAATAACAACCCAAAAATTATTGCTGGGTATTATATATCATCAGTTCAAGATGCAAAAGGATGTCCACGGATTCTTAGAGCAGATATGGGCACTGAGAATTCTCATATCCGTGATATGCAACGTTTTTTACGCCGGAATCACACTGACAACATGGCAGGTGAAAAAAGCTTCATGTATGGCAAAAGTACAGCCAACCAAAGAATTGAAGCATGGTGGGGACAGCTGCGACGTCACAGTGCGCAATTCTGGATGACTGCATTCAAAAACCTGACAGATCAAGGGTACTTTAATGGCACCAATTTGGACAAATCACTTATTCAATATGTATTCATGCCGTTAGTGCAATTGGACTTAGATGAAGTTACTGAAGTTTGGAATACCCACAAAATTCGCCCAGTCAAAGGGTCAAACATGCCACATGGAAAGCCTTACACAATGTATAACTTACCAGACAGGTCTGGTGGACAGCAATGTTTGTGCCATACTAGAATTAATGATTGCTTGCTTTGTGTGGAAGAATGTAAATTCCGTGATGAGAACCCATGTATAATTTCTGAAGTTGGGGAATTATGTGACATATACTTGCAGGAAAATAAGTGGTCTCATTCAGATAACATAAATGATGCACTTGCATTGTATAAAAACTTAAGAAGGCAAATATATTTAGACTTGGATTTGTCTTAGGATAATTGCAGCTGATTCACAGAAAATATAACAGATCCAGGGCATTAAATTAAACACTGACTAATGTTGTAGTACAAACGTGTGAATTTTTTTCTTATACTTTTATGACAATAAATTGGAAACAAAAGTAAATTAAGTTTATTGAAATGATACATAAACAAAATTCAAAGTTGAAAATGAAATTTAAACATCTTAAACAAATTTGAAAACTGAATTGTACAAAACATATATCAATAACAGTTCAGAATGAAATCCAAAATAAGATTTTGAAAACAAAATGTTATAGAAAAGCATGCGAATAATCATCAAAATGACTACACAAAATGTATTTGAATGTTTTATAAGCATTTTGAAACAACAACGAAGAAACAATGATAATCATTAAAAATAGTTTAGAATGAAATTTAAATCTTGTAAAAGCTTTTCTGAAAACTGAAAATTATATAACTAGATAATTGGAGAGAAAATTTTAATACAAAATATTGAAACATGACTTAATAAAGTACAATGGTTCAAAATGAAATTAAAAAAACAAACAAATTGAATACAAAAGCATGTTGATCACCAGGTATGCTATTTTTGTGCCCCACTTTAAAATCATTTAAATGTTGTGATGCATCATATAGTTTTCAATTTCAGCCAATAAATACATATTACAATTTGTAATAAAAACTTAACAGTATCTATTTTCATTAAATTTAGAAATAAATGTTAAATATAAACACGCTTTTTTTAAATGTATAATACTAATACAAATTAGTTCAAAAATTCCGGAAACGCCTTTAAAGATCCACTATAGGACAGTATAAAACCAAAAACTAAATATAAGATTTTATCAATTTTGAATTCTATAATATAATTTATAATTAACACAATTCTATATTTTTTGCTTGAGGATAAAAATCGATTAAGAATGTCTAAGACTAATTTCTTCAACACATTTGTAGAGGTTTGTTTCATTTTTTTGGTGGAATTTAATTTTATGGGTATTTTATTTTTTAATGCTAACATTAATAGAAAAAAATAACCCCTAATGATCAATCAATACTATTTTTAATAGATTCTTTTATGCTACATCCATTACCCAGATACCTTGACGCATTATGTTGTTGAACACTGCCCTCAACTCCACAAAATTTTTGTATGTCGTCGGTAGTTCCAGAATGGAGCCACATGTTCTAGCCAGAGGAACTGCATTATCATTTTCATCATTTCTGAATTCAACATGAATAGTTGGTACTAGCAACAGATCTGATCCAGTGCAAAATCGCAAAAACCATTTTGCACTGTTCAAATCACATCCTCGGATGTACTGCTTTAGAAATTTTGCAATGTTATGTTCATGTGATGACATCACATCTGGAAATTCAAGCAAATTGAGCAGCTGTTTTGGATCAGTTAGTGTTATTTCAGAATACACTTTCTTTAGACTCAGCCTACTCATTGAGAATTTTAATGAAAGAAATTCTTTCTGCCAACAATCAAGCACAAACATAGGCTCTTGAATCACTTGTTTGTGTGCAATTTCTCTTAATATGCTTTGAATGTTTTTTTGACTTACGAGGGTGCGACAATCAAGATTGTCCAGAACATCGATCAAATTGTCCATGTCAACATTAGTAATGTCTTCCCATGCAATTTTTAAAATAAGTTCATCCCCTTCAGAAACATATGATAATAATGCATCAACCATAGGAAATCCATCTTCAACGGGAATAAAAAAACAATAGTGAAATATGATAGGAGATATCATGACTGGCCAGTACCCATATTCTATGTAGCCAAAAACTATAATTCGAGCTACAGCTGCCCAATGTGTGCTATCAAAATCATGACGTAAAATGGGGACTTTCTGATTACGTCCTAAAGTACAATTATCATAGAATTCACTCCAGAATGCACTTAACGTGTCTTTAGAAACTCCTCCACCATCAGCTCCTCTTTCAATTTCACCATTTGCTAAGGTACGCTGGATGTACACCTTACAACCCATGATAGTGGGATCTAAAAACTCATTAATCAGGTCCCCCATCACATTTGCGTGACTAATTATAACTGCTCTTGGTGGGCGGCAGTCATCAATACTTAAATGCAAATCATGAAGATTTTCATCCTCTGATAAATTAAGATTTGATTCATTTCTAATTGGCATTTGCAGCTGTTCATTGGTAGTGGCAGTCAATTGAGAGTCGAGAGTCGTAATTGTAAGAAAGCTGATTCCATTTCTACTGGAGCTGTTTAGTTCATTTTCTACTACAAAAATTGGGACAGATTCATTATTAGTATGATTTTCAACTTCAGCACAAAAATCAACATCATCATGTTGAATCTGTGCTAAAGGAAATGGTTTTTCACTTAAACCTGAATCAGTCATTGCTGTAGTTAGTGAGTTCTGGCTGTTTAATGTCCACAGTGTGCTCTTTGGAGTTGTTGAATCTGTGGCTTTATTCCGGGGACATGTGGCCAAATAGAACCTCAGCTTTGAAAGCTTTGTCTCGTTGAACATCTCAGACACAGTTTTGTCATCAGGAAAGGTTTTTTGTTGAAAGTCTAGTAAATCTATGTCCAGGTCAGTTGTGTCATCATCTCCTATGAATATTCCAACAGCTTTTTCCAAAAGATAAGATTTTTTTGAATATTTTGGGACTTCAACACAGCGTGTGCCTCCTCCTTGTTTTTCCCTAACTTGTTTATAGCCATTTTTTTCAACGTCAAAACAAAGCCAACCAAGTTGCACTCGTCTTGTTGACTTTTCGGAGTTAGATCTTCGCTTTTTAGGTGGTTCACTTTCATCAAAATCATCGTTTTCAAAATCCACATTTTCTTTAACTTTCTTCAGAAGTGTCCCTAATAGCTTTTCTTTTCGAGATTTTCTTTCCTTTGACAGGTCTTCCAGTTCGTGCTTCTTTGCTAAAACTCGATGACCAAAACAGGGAAGATACAGCTTAAGGTCATCATCTGTCATAAGCTTTACAACAGTTGAGTTCACCTAAAATAATACATGTAAAATAAATGAGTTAATTTACAACTTTATAACTACATTTTATTAACTTCATTTTATCAGAATGGAAATAAAAATGACCAATTTCCGGTTTCATTAAGAATATTTTTCCAAATGTGAATTGAACCAATGAAATGTTTGACTGAATAACTGCATATGCAATTTGACTCAATTCCATATGCAATTTGGCTCATTTATGAGTACAGTATTGATCTATTTGATATGACATTACCGAGTATACACAGGGATTAAAATGGTACCTGTTTTTGAAAATTCATACCTCTGAAACTAATAACTAGTTAGTTAAGTTTATTTTTCTTTAAAATCCACTTAAAAGGAAATTCAAAGTTTGTTAGAAACTGTTAGAACCTAGGCTAATTTGTATGACGATATCTTTAATAATATTTTGAAAAAGTTGGGATATTGGTTATTTTGACTTTTTTCAAAAATAATTTGACCAAAAAACAGAGTAGGCCATTTCAAGCTATCATTCCTGTGTTCTAGTTTTTAATAAACTTTGAATGGCCAGAGTACCATTAGAGCTTAGGTATGAAACTCATTTCACACAACTATTCTGGTCTTACCTTGTCTAATTTCATTTTTTCAAGCAGTGGCTCGCCAACGCCATGTTCCTTTAAGAACCCATAGAAACTGCTGTCATTCATTTTCAGGTCAAGCTGGAGCTTCTTATTGGGAAATTCAAATAAACTTTATAATTATGTGGAAGTGTTGACATTGACACAAATGAAATCTTGTAGCCTAATTAAGTCCTTACCTTATTTGTGTTGTTTATCAACTGAAAACAATTCTAATTTGTAAATAAATGTTCACGAGGCCTTTGTTTGGAAAAAAGCACATGCATATTACTGTGTATTAATAACAGATGGCGCTCTCAACTATAAAGTATATGCATTTCTTAAAAGTCGAAATTTCGAGATTAAAGTGGAAATTTCGAGATTAAAGGCGAAATTTCGAGATTAAAGGCGAAATTTCGAGATTAAAGGCGAAATTTCGAGATTAAAGGCGAAATTTCGAGATTAAAGGCGAAATTTCGAGATTAAAGTCGAAATTTCGAGATTAAAGTCGAAATTTCGAGATTAAAGTCGAAATTTCGAGATTAAAGTCGAAATTTCGAGATTAAAGTCGAAATTTCGAGATTAAAGTCGAAATTTCGAGAATAAAGTCGAAATTTCGAGATTAAAGTCGAAATTTCGAGATTAAAGTCGAAATTTCGAGATTAAAGTCGAAATTTCGAGATTAAAGTCGAAATTTCGAGAATAAAGTCGAAATTTCGAGAATAAAGTCGAAATTTCGAGATTAAAGTGGAAATTTCGAGATTAAAGTGGAAATTTCGAGATTAAAGTAGAAATGTCGAGATTAAAGTAGAAATGTCGAGATTAAAGTCGAAATTTCGAGATTCTGGAAAAAGTCGAAATGTCGAGATTAAAGTCGAAATTTCGAGAATAAAGTCGAAATTTCGACTTTAATCTCGAAATTTCCACTTTAATCTCGAAATTTCGAGATTAAAATCGAAATTTCGAGATTAAAATCGAAATTTCGAGAATAAAGTCGAAATTTCGAGAATAAAGTCGAAATTTCGAGATTAAAGTGGAAATTTCGAGATTAAAGTGGAAATTTCGAGATTAAAGTAGAAATGTCGAGATTAAAGTCAAAATTTCAAGATTCTGGAAAAAGTCGAAATTTCGAGATTAAAGTCGAAATTTCGAGATTAAAGTCGAAATGTCGAGATTAAAGTCGAAATGTCGAGATTTCAAAAAAAAAAAATCTCGCCTGGCCTTTACAGGGCTCCGTAGTTAAGTGATCAACTTATTCAAAACATTTGAATGCAGCAATGATTCAGACTTCATTATGTTTGGTCACATCTTCTTGTAGGCATTTTGAACTTTGATTCAGTTAGAAAATTGTGATGAAAACAAAACTATACAGAATTTGGGAGCCATTAGTGAAATGACTAAAATACAGTAACCATTTTTATGCTATTATATTGAGGACCTAAAGCATGGAAACGGATGAAACTTGAGTAAACGTTAGTTGGACATATAGTATAGATAATTGTAGTGGTTGTGGTGAGGTACGTTATAGTAGAGACCTGCATTTTGTAAGAAATTAAGCCAAGCCCACCTAGTTCATGATCCAAATGAAGCCCATCAGTACCACGAGGCCTTCCTGGCCTATGAGGCCCACAATTCATCAGTTCTATGAAACTCATTGACATATTTTATAAAATTGCATTCCCAAACGTAATTGCCATGCCCATTTACCTATGGGCCTTGTATCGCTATATTGATACAATCTTTAAAAGAAATACGTATTTATTCCACATTGAAGAAATCAAAATTTACATTTTTTCACAACAAAATAATGAACTTAAGTGAAAACAAAACATAGTCTAACTCAGTTTTTATACAAATTAATTAATACTTATAAAAAATCAAATTAATAACAATTATCGCATGACAAGT
This sequence comes from Brachycybe producta, assembly GCA_036925085.1. Lineage (NCBI taxonomy): Eukaryota > Metazoa > Arthropoda > Diplopoda > Playtdesmida > Andrognathidae > Brachycybe > Brachycybe producta. The sequence goes on along the minus strand of JAUPFP010000007.1, from coordinate 6,381,766 downwards.
TGGAAATAGCTTAAAATTGAATAGATGAATCACTCTGATACAAAAATTCAAATCAAATGGTATCAGACATTAATTTTGTATTAAAACTGAGTAAGGGGAACAATCACCAACCCACACGCTGAAAAACCACCAGAACTATGCTCCTTTGTACGTACTGCCTTAGACAGTGATATTCAGTGGGATTTTACTCATTGTGTGCACAATTCTTTCCTTAGGTTATATTTGCACCTTAAACGACAAAATCCTTCCTTTTAAAACTGGAATAACATGCTTCTTTTGAAAGATATCTATGAAAATGTGATTGCAATCCTTTACATTTCTACTGGTTTTAATAATTTTCTTTTTAAAAGTCGTTTCTAAAGAACTTAAGTACTTTAATCTAGATTTTTGTCTCTTGAAATATTGTTCAACATTTTTTTTTCCTGATACAAACATCTTAATATTTTAATCTCTTGTGTCTATAATACTATTTTGTAAGTTCTATGTTAAAGTAAGATGAGGAATGGCAGTTGTTAGCAGACACACTGGCAACCAATTCCTTTACATCCTTCGCCACCATCTTACAGCTCAATTGGAGTTTGTAGTCGATATTAATTATCGTTTGTAGACAGACAGTGAGAGTGAAAGAGACCACCACCACCACCACCACTACCACGGAGAGACCTTATACTTTATATCCATTCATTAATTGACTTATAAATATTTGAAAGTATCATTATCATTATTATTATGATTAGATTCTATATAGACATTACATGTGTGCAATGAGAAGAAACTTTTCTTTCGTATAGTTTATTATATATATATTTTTTTTTCTTCAAGTCACGATATGTGCCGTGATAATTTTCTTAATGACAGTAATATCAGTTTTTCTCAAGAGTGTGTGTCTGTTAATTTTAGATATATAAAACTTGTATATAGGCTGTGTAATATAGCTATTTTTTCCTCTGTTTTTCTTTTTTCTACATATAACTTATTTTTCTGCTTAGTGTATTAGAAAAACAAAATGTCAGTATTTCTTTCGTCAACACCATTAAGTTTACTACCCACCACTGCCACTGACTTGGCACTGAGAATACCTTCTTCTTAAGTTAACATGAAAATTGTTTAATCGAATGGTTATGTACTGAAGAGGTTCTTTAAGTGAAGGTTGAAAGAAATATGATTACGTTCTACTTCTGATACTTCTAATTTTTTTTTAGAAAAAAAAAAATAAAAAAATAGGAGCAAATGCATCCAAAAAATTCTTTTTTAAAAAAGAAAGTAAGACAGAAAATATAATAAAGATTTTATTATTGGTATTTGGATTGGATAAAAATCATCATAAATATGAGACAGATTATAATGACGGTTGGTAGTCGAGCTTAGAAATCTCAAATATGTATGTCTAAAAATTAAAATAAAGTTGAACTGATTGAACTTGACTGATCCTATTATAAATCAAAATGGATATTGAGTTTCATTTTGTTATTACATATTTAAAATGGACTACCGCAAGTCACAATTATGTACTTGTATATATATATATATATATATATATATATATATATATATATATATATATATATATATATATATATATATATAATGAGTTCTTTCTATATGTATGGTATAATAAGTGTACGTATGTTATACTCGCAATTAAGAAATTAATTAAAATTTTTGAAATGAAAATCTATATACAGTAGATGCATAATAATATGTTGATGGAAAATGATGTTTGTTCATTTTTGCTTTTATTACTATAATTTGAAAGCTAAAATGTATACACAAGGGTTTGAATTCGAAAAAGAGAGACAGAAAGAGAGAGTAATTTTGTAGGCCTGTTTTGTGTCATTTTCACCGCAAATAATCACAAGTTGGTATTAGTTATTACACACATATCTGTCTGTTCTTTTCTGATGAACTGTATTCATAAAAACATACCAAAAAATGCAAATATATGCAAAAATATTAAGCAACAGAGAGAGAGAGAGAGAGAGAGAGAGCGAGAGAGAGAGAGAGAGAGAGATAGAGAGAGAGAGAGAGAGAGAGATGGATGATGATGATGATGATAAACGTAAAAGTATTTAGTAGAATCATTCACAATTGGACCAAAAGAGTCACATTTGAAATGAGTTCAAATGATACAATATAACCCTAAAACTAACTATATACAGAGAGAGACCTTTTAAAAATACATGTGTAGCACACAGATAATAGAAAAACACATGTGTTTTCAAATAGGAACATATGAAAGGGTGGATATTGTAATGTATGTACACTGTATATTACTTTACTACATACACACATTAGTATTTTAGTCAATTTACACTAGAACCCCAAAAAAAAAAATAGGAGTTGGCAATAATGATTAGAATTTCACTAATTGTAATTTTTCTATGATATGTACACTTGCCTCTTTATGCTTCACATTTGCAGTAATCACTCTGTGGGTGGAGGGCTATTATTATTAGTATTAGTGGCTCCAGACTGGCGACCCCAGATTAATATTTTCCATTTCTCCCTCTTTTTCCACACGGCCATATGTCTCCTGTTGTGCATACATAGGGGGTTCCTGTATGTAATATTTGTAAGTAACCTCTGTATATTGAGTAGTCAGGAGTTATAAGTTACCCCCCCCCCCCAACACACACACAGTATGTTTTTTGGTCGTTGATGTATTACTGTGCCACTATCTGGGCTTTGTAACATGTCATTTTGGTTGTGCTGATTGCTTTTCATGCAACATACACACCATATTCTCTTTCGTTCAATTGAATGTATAAGGGGCCCTAGCCCTACTCCCTATCTATACCCCTATTTTTCCTCTCCAACGCACACACACACACACGCGGTAGAGCTATCATAGAATAGATCCATTTGACAGACTGTTTCTTTTAACTGTTAACAAATAGTTGGGTCCAATCACCTGGTGTTTCATCCATGACATCTTACACATACTGTTCATTGAACAGCTGTATTTTTTTGTTTAATGTTAACGTGGTTCTGAAGTAAATTTGCTAACTACGTTCAGACAAATATTTACATAGTGAACATAAACTATTTTTTTTTAAAAAAGCAACTGTTCATGTTTTTTTTAAAAAAGCTAGAATAGTAGGTGAATATGTTCAAAATATTTTCTGACGTTAGAAAATTTTTTGTGACAATTTGAAAATAATTTTTTCTTTTATTAATCTTTGAAAAGGAAACTGGAATATTTTATAGTTTTCGAATTGCCAGAAATAGTTTCTTTTTTTTAGTTTTAAAGTAGTAAGTTTTTTTAAAGTTTTTTTAAAGGTATCGTTATAAAGATACTTTTAGCATTAAATACTTGTGACGAGGAGCCCATCGTCTGCCCCTTGATGGAGGATATCTCCGTGCCCTCAGCTGAAGTTTTTGTTTCAACACTCAGTTCTTAGCTGTATAGCAAATTAGCATTGCGGTATTCCTATTTCCAGAGGACTGAGTTCAAGAGAAGACTGATGTAAAGAGTGAGTTAGAGACACTATTTTAAGTTCACACCGTGGAGTGCCATTCGCCGGAGTTCCAAGACTCTTCTTGGCTCCACATATACAAAGAGACTATGACAGTCATGTGATGAGCCCTGTGGCGATCCCAGATACGGTGCAGGCCATTATTCTAGTGTTTTAAGAAACTCGGACTTAATTTTGTTGTTGTAGAATTAAATATTCACTTATAGTACCTTTTTTTTACTTAAATTTACTGTTTGGGTCCTTTTAGGAGGTCTGTTATAGCAAAATTTCAATTTCTTTTTTTAAAAAAAAATACAATTTAATTATTGTTTTCTAACAAAACCTCCAAATTCATCATAATTACATGGCGCAAAAATGAAAACAGAAACTCCCCACAAAATGATTGATAACTTGGATACGGGTCATTTACCCTTGAGCCCCCGCCCTTTTAATATCATCTCCAAATTGCATTTGCTGCAAATTGTATACATGTAGTTAGTTCTTGACCTTAGATAAAATAATAATAAGGGGTTATAATGAGTATACAAGAAAAAAGCCCTCCAAATTAACTACTTTATTACGTATTCTTCTTTTACATGATAATTTTCACCATATATCCAATCTTATGTTGTTAAGTAAAATTAGCCCATAAAAAAGAGCACCATATATATACAGTAGTTGGAAAAAGAAGGGGGGAATTCGTGTAGGCATTCGTAGAGCTATTCACGATATTATTGTAGTCCATAAAAGCGGCTTGAGGCCTACACGCTTCAACAAAACCACATGCTTTAAACCTATCATATGCACAATAATAAGCCTTTCTTTATAATATATACTCTATATACGTAAAAACAATTTATATTTTGGCTTTTTTTGAAAAAAAAAAATTAAGTGCTTTGTGCTGCCAACGTTTATTATGTACGAGCCTAGTGTAAATGTTTTTTCGTCTGGATGCCAGTTAACCCCCCCCCCCCCAAACACACCCTTTTATATACTCTACATGTATATAATAATGGGCTACATAATATTGTAACAAACCGTATGAATATGAAATAAAGAAAAAAAATTCTCAAAAGATTTTTCAGAAGCACGAATAATATTTTCAATTGTTCTCTATTAACTTTTTTCATATTGCATATATATACATATATATATATATATATGTATATATATATATATATATATATATATATATATATATATATATATATATATATATATATATATATATATAGACCTGGTTGGTCCCTATAATAGTAGGTTTATGATATTATTGTCTTACAATTGTGGTGGTGAGGATTGTAGGGAATGGCGAGAAGGGCAGAACCGAGTTAATTTAGCGAAAGGCTAAAGGGAAAAATATAAATGGAATTGTGTGCAACATATAAAAGTCTGTAGAGAATTGTTTTCTGACGTTAACATTTAAGAAAACAGGCATTTTTGCCCACGACAAGACGGAAGAAATTGTATATATAAAGAATTGAAATGGTCCGTTTTGGGATAAGGTTCACCTCACTTGACCTGTGTTTATATTGCAAACAAATGTCTTCCCTTCATTGAACTTACACTTTTAGTCAATTTCGTTTTTATTCGAGTTTGATGCTTGGTTAAATTTGCATAGACAATGCTAAGAAGCAAAAAGAGGGGTTTGTTTTTTGGAATAATTATGAAATCAGTGACATGAAAGTACATAAGAAAGAAAAATAACTTCTTTGAGTTAGTAATTTTATGTGGATTTTCAACGTATAACATGGCTATCAGCAGGAGATATATTAGATTTGCATTTGAGGTTAAATCATCTTAGCCGTTTCTATATATGTATACAGTATTTTTGTAGACATCCCTGAAACAATTGTATAGTTTTTTCCTGGAGAATCAATCGTCTCTTTTTTTATTTCTCAAACTTGATCGATGGATGTTTTGAAGATGTTGGCAAATAATTTAACCTTTGTAAAAGTAATATGTAGGTCTGTGCATCAATTCTCTTTATGTGTATATTACGGGAAGAAATTCTAATTATTCAGTTGAATTAGCAAATAGATATTAGGTAGGTTTGTGCTTTATTGCTCCTTTTCTATGGTGATACGAACGTACATTCATTCATCCATCCATACACAAAACATTCTTCCGTAGATATCTCTGATTGTATTCATTTTGTAATCCTTTTCAGTGTGGCAATTACACACTGGGTTATATTTTGCAGAAATATTCAATGTTGCCAATGCTACTGTAAAATTTTTTTTGCAAAATTTTTTTTAAAAAAATTACGACGGTGTGTAAGTTTTCTACAAAAAAAAACATTGCAACTTGTTTAATTTTTGCATCACCTAGGCAGTCACGATCAGGGCCGTCATTTCAGTTTTTCCAGGGGGGGGGGGGCAAAACTTGACCGACTTGCTAATTTTTGTATATATGCAGGCCAGTGCTGCAAGAAGTGTGCATATTGCCACTTAATATAAATTAGGTTTTGATGGATTTATTTATATTTGCAAAAAATTTGAAAAACATATGCACAAACTCTAGTCATAACATATGTATATATGTATATACTGATTGTAATAACACAATTGTTTTTCAGGGGGGGGGGGGCAAATGCCCCCCATGCACCCCCCAAATGACGTCCCTGGTCACGATGCATTGCAATACATTCAGAAATTAAATCTTGTTATAGAGACATAGTCAATGTGATTTCCACAAGAAACAATTCAGTCCTGTTGATAGTCAATGGATTGGTTTGTTGCATATACGAAGAAATTGCAGACTTTCTATAAGCCATATTATTTTTTGGTATAATTTGTGTTTTTTTTTTGTTTTTGGCGTGACTGTGTGTGGTTTCTGTATGTGCATGTGTGTTAATATTTGTTTTCTGGATGTTTTGTCTTGTTTTTTTTTGTATGTAGACCTATGTGTATACGTATGTGTAGCTAGATTGTAAGTTATTATAATGCCTATAGGCTTTTTTGAAACCATAATTTATGAACGTGCAAGTCTGTGTGGTCTTGCTGTTGTTTTATCATACATATCTTTAGTTATTAATTATTTATAACAGTATATGACTCTACAAAAAAAATCAAAGAACACCGAAAAACCACATTAAAACTATTCAGTGGAAACCGTCTAATGAAAATTGGAAGCCAACGGCATATCTATTCGTGTTAACCGAATTCATAATTTATTTATGGTACTACAATACAAATCACTTATTATAATAAGAGTAAAAGCAGACCACATGGACATAATATAGCAGAATATAAATATAATACAGTTTATAATGCAAACCTTATTTTATTATCTAAAACTAACATTTTGATTGACTTTTTTTTGTATCAAAGTCAGTAATTTGGGATTGCATATATCACTTTATATCCGCTATTTCGATGTAGTTAAGAGAAAAGTGGTGGCGTGAGCGGGGGACGCCATCTGTTAGTGTTTGTGTACCTTTGTATAGGTTTCTATGGTAAGAAAAAATGTAGCAAAAGATGTAATTGTGTAGGCATGTAGGGTTTCTATGTTAAAGGATTCGTGCTTTTGCAATGGTTTTTTTTCTTTCTTGCCAAATATTTTAGCAAGTGAACAATGTTCACTGAACATACTGTGTGTTTATATACTGAGACTTTGGTGAATTTTACTATGCATTTTGAGCCACCTCAAGGATTGCATGTAAACAAATTCACAGTACAAGTTTCTCATTTGCGTCAAGTAATCGTCGATTTTGAGATGATTATGAAAATTGAAGCACAAAGAAGTGCAGTATTAAAAAGAACCCTAGTGGAACTAACTAGTGGATCTAATCTTGATATATGATTAAAGAATTTTAATTAAATTGAAATCTTTAAACACATCACCTGAAAAATTAAGTTTTTGCGTTTTGTCACTCACAAATGAGCAAAAGTGTCCCTTATGAATTTACAATTAAAATTGTTGTGGCATTTACTGTAGTTTTGAATTTTGTTGTTGTTTTAAAACCTTTTTGTCAATTATATATGGCACAAAGGGCTACTATTATTATTAGCTACATTTATTTTTTAGAGATGTTGCTGAGGGTAAGTCAAATCTGCCCATTCAATCATTGGAAGAGTCCATAGGAATGAAGTCAACCTTTTTTTTGTCTGACATTCGTAGAAAACCGACTTTACTCTGAATCCTTGTTGTGGCTCTCATCGTATTAGTCTCAAATTAAACTCATCTTGCAAGAAATGTTTGGACAACCTGTTCTCTCACTTTCTCTTTTTCTATCTATCTGTGTGTTATATAGAATTTTGTATAGCCTTTATAGTAAAGTTTATCGATTCTGAGGAAAAGAAGCAACATATATTCTAGGCTGAAAGTTGAAAATTTTCAAATGTATATAGAAAAAAAAAATGAAACGAGAGTTCCATCTGTTATTTTGGCTTCTTTCTTCTATTAAAAGCACTACCGTATATATGTGTACATATATACGCTTGTAGATGTTGAATGGTTGACCATGCTTATGCATGAATTGTATGGATGAAGAAGAAGAAGAAGAAAAAAAGGAAATTCTCGATAGTTTCGAATGGTATGCATGATGTCGAGTAATAGGGGCCTCGAGATAGAAAAATAAAAAGGACTTTTCAGACAGATTTCTTATTTTGATGGCCTTTTTTTCTTTCTATTGCCCAAATGATTTGACCGTAGACATGTGCTTGATGGTTGAACGCCGGCCGTCGAGAAGTACAACAACCAATGCGTTAAATTGTAAGGGCAGTCCAACTTGTGAGCCTCATCAGACTTACAATACATTTTAAAGAAAAGTGGCTATTTTATCATGTTACAAATTATAACCTGTCATTGAGTTTGAATTGTATTAATCTTTTTGTCTATTAACTTTTAAAAACATAAAAATGAATTTAATAGTTAACAAGTTACAAATTTTCAAAGGATTCCAAACTCAGAAAGAACATATAAAATTGACACGTATTCCAATCTTATTATAATTTATGCAACTCAGCACATTTGTTATTCCTACAGAAAACCATCAAGCTTTTAAAAGCAAGTTTTATGCTAAATAAATGTGGCCCACCAGATCAATAAATTTGACCACCCTTAGCTTATTTATACGAGTGACTATGAAACAGTTAGATTTTCTTTTCGGTTTTGATCTTTGTTCTTAAAGAATTTCACTGAAATTTTTAGATTGACGATACTCAAGTTTAAATTGCCTATTGGTAAAAGGAAAAGTTCAGCCCACAACATTTTTCTTTGTAATTATGGCAATTTATGGGTCTAGAATAATAGTATTGGGGGAACTCCAGTAGAATTATGTATGGAGATCTCTATATTTTACACGAAATCTATCTACAACTGAATTAAAGAAAGGCGGCAAAGGCATTTTTTTTTAGTCAGTTCTGTTCAAAATGAACCTTTCATGCTGGAAAGTGAATACTTTAGGCCTGGTTAAGACAATGAGGTTAATCTAGATTTAAATTAAGGTAGCTTTTTACTGTACATGTGCATTGTTTAAAAGCACCATTAAAGTAGATGATATTGGCATTAACGTTATATGGTCTGAACCAGGCCTAATTGTTTGCTTCAGGTTTTAATAAGAAAAAATGTCAATTTTTTTTAAAGATTTAAAAATGTTTTACGATTTGATCTTAGCAGTGAATTTTTTTATTTTAATTAAGTCTTTGTTAATTAAGCACTCTTTTACGCGTTATGTCAAGTTAAAATTACTGATTTGTTTTATTTAAACGAGGAGCCATTTTTTAAAATTTGTTCAGCTTTAGTAAATAGAACAAAACAATTGCAAAAATAAACATTTGTGACAATTAGCTTGTGACCCACCTAGCTCTAATAGCCAATCATAGCTATGATAAAAAAGATAGCGATGATACTCATTTTAAATAATCCAATCAGTAATCTTGAGTTAGCAATTGACATACATACTGTACAGTATGTGTTCGTTCAGAAATGTATTTAGTATAAAACATGAAATGTGAACTATTATTTTTTGGCAAATAATATTGGGACCATACAGACTTCTTGCATTTGCGTTGCGTTACAATTTATTGACCCTTTTTTTTTCTTTCTTCTTCTTAGCCCCCATTATGTTTTAAAGGCAATTTTCTGATTGATGAAAAGATCGAGTTTAGAAGAGAAGAAAGTCAAATTTGAAGATGTTCTATAGAGAAGAGTTCCAATTAAATTACTCGTTTTTATTGGTTTTAAAATTGTGGAGATAGAAAGTCCAAAAAAAAAAAATAACCTCGAAAACCAATACATTAGGCTAACGAAATTGGGTCTATATTTCTTACAAAAAAGAAAAGAAAGAGAAAGAGAGAAAAAAAAAGAAATCCACATTGAAGACATTTAAAACTTAAGACTGACCATCTAAAATTCATAGGACACATATGGTGTGTAGGCTTACACTTCTATGAAGGAAAAAAGGGAATATGGAAGTTGAACTAGTATTTTTTTATATTCTGCAAAAATGAAGTGGACCGATGGGTCAACTAGATATTTTTAATGTACGGGATATACACAGAGAGAGAGAGAGAGAGAGAAAATTTGTCCATGTCATAGGATCCATTTGTGTGTTTTTTCTTCTTCTGACCGTTCGTAGTAGCCTCTAGTGACCAGTCAAAGTTTTCTTTTTTTTTGGGGGGAGGGTATATTTCTTTTTGTTGCTCCAATTGAATCTTTTGTGTGGACATACTGTCAAACGTTTCTAGAAACATCACATTTTATCATCAGTGCCCAAATCTTAAGAAGAAAAAAAAAAACAGAAAAGAAGCAAAAACTACTCAATCCTCTCTCTCTTTCAAGCTATCTTGATATGTGTCCGCACACGCGTGCGTGTTTCTTGTATGTCCCTTATGTATGTATGCATGTATGTATGTGTGTGTGTGGGTGTTTTTATTTTTAGACCCCCCCCTAAAATTGGATTCCTTCTCCGGCTCCATCACTCTGGACGCATTAAATCACCAATGTTGGGACTATCATTGCTAGAATATCAAAGGCACTGCTTCTGAGAGAGTGAGAGAGAGAGAGATAGAGCGAAAGGAGAAGGAGGAGGAATGAAGGAAGGAATTTCTTTTTCATTGTTCAACGGAATGGAAAAATCGCAAAAATCTGCAGCCACCGACGACTTTTGGGCCCGACCCGATCGATTAGCTTCGACGTCGTCTCCGGAAGTTTAATACTGAGCATGCGTTTGTGTGTATATATTGTATGTGTGTGTGTGTGTGGCTCCTTGTCAATGACTGACTCAGAATATGTATGTGTGTGTGTGTGTGTTTGTTTTGCTTGTCTTTCTGTGTCTCTCATCTTCTGATCCTTCTCATCTGCTCTCTTTTTTAGGCTTTGTAGCTATATATATGTAGAGAGAGAGAGAGAGAGAGAGCAAGAGGCTGAATTTTTTTCCTGAGTCTGGTTTGGGTATTACTGAATGATGCTGTTACTCTTAGCTGTAGTAAACTCTCGCATGCATTCGACACGCAGACACAGTTGGAAAGAGTTGTAGTCACTGTTTGAGTCGGTTTTTAGAGCCGAACATGTTCACTGTTTCTCCGCGTATTCAACTCATCTTAGTACCGCAAGTGGCAACAGCAATAACAACGTTTTATTTGCATTATTGCCGTACTTGTTGTTGTGGTGATGATGGTGGCGTCAGTGGTAGCCACTATTATTATTGCACACGTGTGTGTCTGTAGCATTCCAATTGCATAAAATATTATAGGAGAACTTATATTTAAAAAAAATTAATAAGTGTCTTTCTCAGTAACTGTTTTTTGACCACTTTTATTTACCCTATATAAAATACAGTGGCGTAACTCTCTTCTGAGTGTTAATTGTGTTTGTGTGTTTTTGTAACCACAAATATTTTTGGTGTCTTTTTTTCTATTGAAGAAGAAGTCCTGCTTTTTTTCTGATTGTGTGCATCAATCGTCAGCATCATCATCATCTTAGTAATTCCAATTAATTCCGGAAAAAGATAGAGAGTGAGGTTGAAAAATCTCATGTGCATCGGTTGTTGTTGGGGTTTTTTTTTTTGGTGCGTGTGTCGTTCAATTTGTAATTGGGTATAATAATGCAAGCAAACTTTGGAAACTAAAGAACATTAGAAGATTGTACTTCTAAGCTGTTTTTATTGGAATAAATAAATAAATTTATTTGCTGGAGCTTTTGCAGCTGACTATTTCTTTTTTTGGTTGAAGGAATTGGATAGATGGTTTTTTTTTTGGTGAATTTTTTTCATCATCATCATCTTCTTGGTGTTCTTGTATAACAACGGAATCTTGTTGAAACTCAAGTGAAAAATGCTGCTGCTTTTTCTGTGAATGAATATTTGAAAAAAAAAATATTTAAGATATTTATTTTTGAACTCTCTCTCTCTCATAAAAAACACACATAAAAGGTGGTTTCATTTTAAACTATTTACTTGCAGAAGGATTTTCGAAAAAGAAGAAAAAGAAGAAGAGAAAATACTGTAATTATTCAAACATTTACACGTTGTTAGCTTTCAAAACAAAACAATTCTTCATAATTCAAATTCAACTTGAAGGGAATGATGATGTTAAAGTGAAGTTGTTGATTATCTTTTTTTTAACGAAAATAGATAATTGGATATTATTATAATACTGTAGAGAAAAATCCATATTTTGTATTCTCAATCTTTCTAGTTTTTCATTTTCTGCGTGTTTCTATTTCAAAAGTAACAATGTTTTTAAGGTTGAACATTGTGTTTCTTCTCCTCACCTGGATATGTATTTGCAACATGCTGTTTTTTTGTCATGCTGTTTCAACTACAGGCAAGTTGTAGTTCTTCTACTAACAAAATGTGTCCGTTTTTATTTACATGTATACTTATTATAAAAAAAGATTGGCTAATCGACAATGTCATATATCTTTGTTTCATAAATTGTTTTATGTTACCACCACAAAGTAAACTCAAGGTGGGTTTACATTTAGGCAAAAAATGTAGTAGTGGGTTGTACAACGTGGCATATAACAACTGACAACACACACTGTCACATTTTGTGGCAGTGTTCCTGAAATTAGAGCTCTGTTCTACTTATGATGTATAGAAAATGTTATAAGTTATAACCAATAGGAAGTTAATATTCATCATTGCTTTCCAAAGGTGCAAATAGGTGGCCATTGGCCGAAATAGAGCCACAACTTGCTGCAACAGTGTATTGCAGTGTAAACACTATGTAGGACACATCGCACTGTACAGCACTTGTTGTCGAATGCATTACTACATTTATCCTTCGGTTTTGTCGACGTGTCTTACGGTGCTGAAAACGTTACAGAACATTTTGGCATCGGAATGAAGTTAAATGGCTGAGACAAAGTAAATTTCGAATCGCCTTGCCATTACCTACTGTACCACAATGTTCAAATAACTCCTATCATCGTGTCATTAAATTTTGGTAACAGTTTCAACACCGGAAAACACATCGACATAACCAAATCATTAAATTACTTGCGTTTGTCATTCTTTGTTTACAATTGTTGTTACTAGCCAATTTGCAAAAAACTTCTTGAAAATCTGTCTACAATTAATAAAAAGTGTGTTAACCATTATGTAAATTTATCAATAATAACTAATATATAAATAACTAATTCAGGCCATTAAGTATTTTGGTAAGATTAGCATGTTAAAGGAATTTTGCACAATGCGTAACATTTATTAATTTTACAGTACGAGCAAAGTGTTTTTTTTTTGCAAACTGTCTAGTGATTTTGAAGAATGACTTGTTTTCATTTTAGCTGTAAATATATATGTCTACGTTGAAACATTTTTTAGCTGATGGATGTTGATGATGCAGGTTGAAGCTGGGCACCTGTCTATCTGTCTATACTGTTTTTTTTTTCTTCCTAGAAGGCCCTTTCTTGCTTTTGTGTTTTCAGTATGGGTCAATATCGATTGTACAAATTGTGTTTTTGAAATATCTCTGCTTTTTTTTACAAAATGCATATTCAGAGGCCATTAGCTATCAATGGATATGTCATTTCCACATGCTGCACTTAGAAAAGTTAGACATATTGTTGAACGCCCAAAAAATATTTTTCATGTCAAGATTACTGGTTTGTTTCTTATTTTTTTGGGGAGTTGCAGTGTGGCAGTGTAACTCATTTAAATTAACTCCAAACAGTAATTTTGAATTTACAGTTTGTTTACACATTTTATGATGTGTAAATGTAGCAATTTCTTGATTTGTCTTTTTTTGTTTCACCATTTATCAATGTTGATTTCAGCAAGTGATCAAATTGTAAAATGTGACTCATGATAGAAACACAATACAATTTAATATATGCATTTTGATAAACGACGTTTTGCAACTTAATATAATATAATAATACATTTGTAGGTACCTGTACAATGCTCGAAAGTAAGATAAGACTACACCAATTGGATTTTTTCTCCGTTTTCTATAGATTTCTCCAAAAAGGTGTTTCAATTTTCATTCCCTATTACTTATTCATGAACAGTGTTTTGGCAATGACCCCCACGTGAATATAAAGCCTTAACGTAAAAAAAACATTAGTGTGTTGTTAATCAGAGTAAAAAAAGATACTTTCAGAAACAGAGGTTGTATTATAAAACTGTAAAAGTGGCCTTTTTAAATTAAATGTCTATTTGCTTACCAAAAGGTATTTTTTATTTGCATATGCATAAGAATAGTACTTCAGTAAAGACTGGATTTTTTTTCGTTGAACTATTTAGAGGCAAGTTTTCTTATTTCTGTATTTTTATCTTTTGTTTATACAGTAGTATAACTTGAAAGGCTGGTAGAGAACCTTGCAGAAATTTAAAAATATGCCATCAAGATTGTCTTTTTTATGTTAAACATGGGATTTTGAGAATTTTACCGCAGTTTGTTATAGAACTGCCTGCAATTGTATTAGTTATGGTGGTAACAACATTGAATTACAGTAGAGATTTCCTACATTTTGCAAAAAAAAAAATTGAGGCCCAGCCTCAGTTTTTTTAGTGACCTCAGCCCACAAAGCTTATAGGGCCCACAAACCTCAATAAGCCCATAAAGCACACCATGCTCATGATTACCCACCAGAGCCCAAGGGCTGGGCTTTTGCTAAAGCTCACCGCCCCCTGGACTTTTATGTTAGCCTTTAAGTTACAGTATTAAGTTAAATTATTTGATGGTATTAGGTAGCTATGTTGAGTTAGGTGTACTTAGAAGTTTTACTCATTTTTAATGTATTTATCGTTCGAAGAGTGTTCCGAAGAAAACTAATACATGTAATTGTATAACTGATCCTAACTACATGTTATCAACTGAAGATTACTGTTCATTTTATTTAAATAAGGAACCTGTTTTCTGTAAGCATAAGTTTATACTCCAAATTTTGCAAAGATTTACAAGCTTTTTGAACCTCCTAAAAATTATCTATCCAAAACTTAGGTCGTTCATCCAAACATATGTCTTGCATGCTTTATAACCTTTATACCCAATATAACAGATACACAAAGCAATAGGATTCCTCTTCTTTTAGATTGAAGTAGGTGCGACATGGTTACCCCATTGGTGCATTCGTTTCATGATTGGTACTTTGATTTGCTAAGCTTTGAAAAGTTTTAACATTTTCAAAACTAGCTTAATGCTCTGGCGAAAGCAAAAATCTAAAGCTCTGTTCAACACCATTTTTGAAGCTTTACAGATTGCTTTGCAGATTAGCTAGGAAGTATAAAGCCTTGGAATGCACTATCCGTCAAATGCCTTCCAATTGCTTGGCGAGTAACAGTTTCACACAGAGCGTGTTCATGAAACGGATGTCGAGTGTCGGATGCCGAGCGTCCAATGTTCGACATTAGAGGGTATTGGAATGTATTCGGGCAGGTGTCGGGTTCCTTGTCTCGTGTCAAAGGTCTCCACTGTTGGCCCCAAGGTTATACCAATGTTGAACACAGTCTGGCCGGTTCATGAGTTGCGAACCAACTGGCAAAAATGCTGGAGACAAATATGGGTACAATGTTGGGCAGTTAGTGTGACCCAAGCTTTAACCAAGTCTTAGAATCTAAAAACTATAGCAATGTGGGTCATTTAAATAATCTAACCAGGAATGTTGAGTTGCCAAATAGTTTATAGAGGAACTAGTCATTTGTCTGTATCTGATTTCCTATATCAGTATGGTGGACTAGTATCAATTTCAAAATAATTTCTTTTAGTCTCTTAGAATTAATGTTCGAAGAGATCTCATGTTTCTTAGACATTCTTAGATCTTTTTTTTTTTCTTCTTCTACATTATATTTTGATATTCTTCTTAAAGTCTATTGTTGAAACAGTGTTAAATTGAAATTTCAAAGGCAACTCTTTTAAAAGGGAATATATTCTGATTCTTTAGAATAGAAACATGGGTTTGGTAGAGAGTAATATAGAATTTAGACGCATCCATAGACCAGAAACTCTACATATGCTTACACAAACTCATTTTTTTCATCTTCTTCTTCTGTTCGATTTGCTCGTTTTTTTTTTAAAGAAGAAGGCGAAGAAGAATAAGAAGAATAAAAAAGAAAACCTCCATCATTTTCTTGTTCATTGGAATTCTTTTTTTCTTACATTCTATAAAATAAATTTTAAATTGAATTTTGCTTTTTATTCTTACATTGCAAGCTATGAACAAATCAATCCTGCCTATTTTATTTTTTTTTTGCTGTCGTTTATTTCTTTTTCGATTTAACCTTTTCTACTACCATATACTTGTACAATAATACATTTCTAAAATGTTTATCTTATTATTTTTTATTATCTAAGATTAAATTAATTTAGAAATTACTATTGAGTGGCAATCTGGCCGGTTGTGGCAAACTTGAAATTTTAAAATGATATATTTTTAAGTTTGAACTTATAATATGTATAAGACTATATTCCAAAATGCTGCTTAAGAAAAAGCAAAGCTTAAAACGTAACTTGAGACAAACGTATGTTTTTTCTTACATTTTTGAGACGTTAGGAAAACTTAGAAACGTATTCTAAAATGTTGCTTAAAGTAAAGCTGAGCGTAAAACATGATGCAAGACAAAATTTTCTATAGTATATTATTGGCAAGGTTATAAATTTACCTTTGTTTAAGCTTAACTTTGGCTTAAGCATCATTTTAGAATACGGCTGTAAAGTTTTAAACTAGCTCTTATGGAAGATTAACTTTAAGCAAAAACTTGTGGGCTCCGTTGGAAGATCATGTTGGCGTCCTGATGTATTTTTTTTAGATAATTTAACATTGTCTCTGAATTATGCTTAAATAAAAGATAATCTTAAGATAAAACATACAAGTTAAAATTTAAGTGACTATTTTGATTTAATTTAAGACACGTTTTAGAATTTGGACAATAAAATTATTTGCAAGTCTATATTATGGTTTATGTAGCATTCTGTTATCAGTATGCCATGTTTCTATTACATGTAGGTTAAAATTGAAGATGAATGTGAATTTTGATCTGATCAATTTTTAATGAATGTCATAGGTTGACAAAAATTGACCAGGTAAGAAATTATTTTCACCTCATATTTTAACCTAATAAAACATGCTTTTACTAAAAAATTTTTTTTCCTGAAGACACTTACTGTCATCATGTTACATGTATAATGTTTGAGAAAAGTTTTGTCTTCTTCTCAAAATAATAATGCACATTAAACGGAATATATTGCAAAGTTTCCATTGTTCATTCATTTTTCTTTCTGTTATTCTATCTTCCTCTCTAAAGCATATAATTTATATTCTTGTTTTTTCTACCTAGCTTTTTTTCCACCCCTTTTATGTCCATGATACATATGAATAAATATAATTGTTATTCTATCTAATGAGTAATGAATATCCAAATATATGTATATAACTATATATGAAATATAGATAAAAATGGAGTGTGTGCTTAATTTACATTATAAATGCACGTATCCTAGCATTTTTTAA
The DNA here is from genome assembly GCA_036925085.1 of Brachycybe producta. Classification (NCBI taxonomy): domain Eukaryota; kingdom Metazoa; phylum Arthropoda; class Diplopoda; order Playtdesmida; family Andrognathidae; genus Brachycybe; species Brachycybe producta. The sequence goes on along the minus strand of JAUPFP010000007.1, from coordinate 6,364,412 downwards.
TTAATTATTGGAGTTCATGTCTTGTGTGTGTTCTTCTCCATTTCCGACTGTTTTGCATGTAGCTTGTATTGTGTTTATACCACGTGCAATTGTACGTGCGTGTTATGTGTGTCTGTTGTATCGTTGTCATGTGTGTCTTGAATGGTGGCCAATAGTAATTTCTTTTTCGCCACCCAAACTTATATAAGTTTTGTATGTATGAAACCATATATATATAATACAAATACTGTATATATACCTCACTATTGATGAGACTTCACCACAGTTTCTCTGATAACATAACTTGAATAACATGAACGTTGTATGTATATATATATATATGGATAGATGTGAATAAATTTCACATTTGGTCTTTGCCTTATCGTTGACGTCGTCAATTCCACTGAGGCAGCGGTAGCAATGGAATTGTTGAGGGGGTGGTTGGTTTCTAAACGTCATCCAAAAAGAGAGAGAGAGAGAGAGAAAGAAAAAAAAGTATCTCTTCTACAATATACATACTTGTATAAGTCGTATATAATATAAGAAGATATATTTTTTGTGTATGTGAGAGAATTCAGAGGGCTTGAATGAAGAAAATCTGGGTGGGGGAAATTGCCCCCCTCCCCATATCATTTCAGTTGAGTATAGTTATATAGTTGCAATGTTCTGCTTTCTTTTTCCTATCCTCTCCTTCGCCTCCTTCTTATCCTCCTCTTTTATCAGCCTGTGCCGTTAGCTGATTTTGCAGTCTCCGTTTTCCTATCATTTATATGAATATACATTTTGAGGCCTTACTAGGAAATATATACTGTATATATATATATATATATATATATATATATATATATATATATATATATATATATATATATATATATATATATATCGTCGTCATGCAAAATAGCCTTTTCCATAACCCATAATGTGCTCCATCCTTTTCATTTTACAAACATGCAAGTACATTATATAGACGTCATTCATTGTATGTGTACAGTTTGAAGGATGAAATTTGTATTCTTCTCTATGCAAAAGTGCATTTCTTTGCAATCTGGCATCAATTGTTTTGACAGTTGTTCTATGTTAGGAAATGTTAGTTAATATGTAACCATAAAAGTGGAAAATCAGTAGTTTCGCACAATTGCTAGGCGATATGCATAGGTAAAGTTAAATTTTTATTTGGTAAATTTGTACCAAATTTGTTGTCAAATTTTGTAAATCTGAAGAAAAGTTGGCACTTCAACTTCAAGACGAAGGATGGACAAGGATGTGAAGATGTGGCTCCAACAGACACCAGTCACCTGTATTCACAACAGTGGATATACTGATAGAAACGTCTATCTCTGTCTGCAGCCATAGACTTAACTATTGATTCGGCTACAGATACAATAGATCCCTATCCGCATATCATGGGGCCAGGTGATTTTTTTACCTGTGAACGAGGGCGGTGGAAAGCAGTAGAAAAAATGGAGACAACAGAGCTACAAACAATGCGTGGAATTAAAAGATGTGACTATTAGTATACCAAATTTAAGCTCTTTCTAGTCAATTTTTTTTGACCGATTTGTTGACAAAACTTTCAGAGTAGGCCTAACTGTTGTAGTTTAGATAATGTCACTAAATGTTTTGTTGTTGTAGGCATTTGCCACATTGCCTAAACGTTATTGTTTGCTGATTTCCTACAGAATTGGTGATGCTTTATATATTGATTAGTATTTCTGTAGAATGACTGATTTCTAAGTTTGGCCATGTATACAAAGTTAGCCAAGAAGAAAGAGAAGAAAGCATTTTGGCAATACTATTATTTGTCTCCCATTCTCTGTATTTCTTAAGTCTGTATAATCTTGTATCTTATGTTTATGTTTTTGATGATGATGATGATGATGATGCAGGCGGTCATTTATTCTTTTATGATGGACCTGGATAATGGATTGTTCTAATCTTTTTTCCTCTTGGCTTCTGTTGAGCTCATCCTGAAATTGTGTTTGATTGATTGGTTACAGTAGTTAAGGTGTGGAATCACCATTAGGTTTTTACTTATAAATCGTGCTCCAAGAAAAACAGTTAACAGTTTTTGGTTTTTGCTGGTATTGCCGTTTTAAAATTGTCATAAAACGATTATTTCCGAACAGATTGTTACAAAAAAAAAAGGGTTCACTCGATTTATTTATTTCTTCATTAAGTTTCGAAAAGACAATGAGTTTTGCTTTAAAAAAATGCTTTTAAAAACCTACATACTTGTACTGGTAAATTCGCTTCTTGAACTTTATCCAAGTTCATAGATATCTAAGGGAGTGGCTAGGGGAATTCACGTAACTACATCTAGTGGTATCATTTGTAATTATTTTAATAAAAAAACCTATTGGACACACCTTAATGAGACTTATTCGTTTTAACTCTTAATTGCACACGCTCAAGTTTATTCGGGATTCTGTAATCTGTTTCATCAATATTATATTAAAACTACATCCGCGTGTTTCTATGTGTAGAAAACAATAGATATTATATGGTGACTATATTCTATAGCATTTATTTTTATTGTTTGGTCCTTTTTCAACATTTTACTGTAAATACTCAACTGGATGAACATTAATAAAGTTATTTTTTTGTTGTTATTGCTGAAAAGTAAATTTGTAAACAAATTTACATAATGGACGTAAACGTTTTTTTATGAGAAAAAAACTGCTATAAAATAGAATAAAATGTAAATAATATGATTCGCCTCTTATTTACCTTTCTTTTCTAGTTTCTAACAAAACTGAATACGCTAAAAATATTTGAATAGTTAGTATGTTTAAAAATAAACTTAATAAACATTTTCTACTACTTTTTCACTAAATGTTGATTTAAAAAAAACGTAAAAAATGATGAAATTTAAATTAATATCTACACTGTTTATTTTTTAAAGATGTCTTGTTGAAAAAATACTTCTGCATAACTATCTACTATTCTAGTTTCTAACAAAATGTGAATTTGTTTTCTTAATAAATTGTGTCTGAAACGAAGTTCACTGTGTATAGTGTACACTTAGAAATTACTGTTGCTGCATCTGGAATCAGTTATTTACTATTTTATTTCTAAGCAAAATTCCCAGATGTGTGTGTTTTTAAAGTAGTGTTTGTGATATGCAAATCTGACTTTAATTTTTTTTGGGAAGTTTTGAAAGGTCTGTGTGATTGTGTACTACTTGGTTCGGTTCTGTACTAAATGAAATATACTGAATTCTGTCCAATTCTTTTTATGCAATCTTATTTAGACTACTTTCATTCAGTTACTTTTTTGCTCGAACCTTTCTGTGCTGTGTGCTCTTATTAAGAACCCTTCTGCCATAGAGTGCATACAAAAAATGGTCTCGTAGGCTCAGAACTCTTTATTTTTCAGTGAGCATTTGTCATTAAGAAATACTTCTGTGATAATGTTGACCAAACTAATACCATCTACAGTATGTATATGTAGGCGTAAGCACAAAAGAATGTTTGATATAAGGAAAAAAAGCAAAGAAAAAAAATGAGACCATTTGAAAGCATCTCTCTCTCTCTCTCTCTCTCTCTCTCTCTCCATTCAACTGCATTAGTGAGTGAACTATCTTTCAATGCGTTCACCATTTCACTTTCCACTCTCTTTCTATCTTTTTCACTCTATGTATTCTCCGGAAATGCTTAAGATCCAGTGCTATCACATTTCCGGAAAAGTGATAAAAAAGAGTGGAATTGGGAGGAAAAAAAAGTGTGCATTGCTTATTTCCAGAATGATGATATGATGATGATGATGGTGATGGTCAAGCCAGTTTGGTTGGGTTGGTTTCATTGGGGTTGCCTCTTTGTCACTGAACTCCCCCCTACCCTTTGCTATTTTTCTTGAGCCTCTAACAGCATGTTAGAGAGGCTAGTCTACCATTTTAAGTGGAAATGCTTTTTTTTTCTTCTCTTTCTCTCTCTCTCTTTTTGCTTCATCATTTCGGAAACGTTTAAGCGATTTCTATTGAAATATGCTATGGAAGTTGTCTTTATAACTAAATAGGAGTCCAGTGATGCAAGTTTGGATAACTCTGACATGTTGAGAGCCCAAAATGGAAATGATACTAGACACATAACATCCTAGACCCCTAATATATAATGTATACCCCTATGATGGAGACAAGAGACCACTTACATGTCAAAAGACATTCAATCTGATACAGTTTGTTGTTGTTACTTACTAAAAATTCAACATGAACATAATAGATGATGCGACGACTCGAAATAAAATAAAAGATGGTCCTTTATTTTTTTTTTAGAAAAGAGACAAAAAGAAAGGAGCTACATGTTTTTTTTTCTAAAACTAAAATATAATTTTGGAGCAATCACAATGCAGCTTTTTTACCCAATCAAAATAGCTTTATAGAAGTTAAGTTTATTAGAATGACAAGTACAATGTCCATGTATGATACTAACTAGAAAACTGTACCCCTTTATTAAGCAATTTTGAGTAGAAAAAAATATAAATTAAGTCTAAACGTATTATATTAAAAAATTAATTGATTAGTAAGATAAGGTAAATAATGTAATAAATGTGACACGTTCACAAGTTAAACTATGGAATGATATACATATTGTATTTACTTTTGAAGCTTAATAATAAAAAATCATAACAGTCTTAATTGAATATCTAATGACTCTTATTCAAACTTTTGATAATATTATTCGAAATAATTTTTTTTTTCGATACCGGTAGCGATAGTCCGCTCTTGCCCCGTGTAGGTGAGACAAGTGCAAATCTTGTATAGGGTTATCCTGGACTCACTGTAGTAAACAGTTGGTGCTAGTGCAACACAATCTGTTAAACTTCTTAAAACTCAAAACGTTAAAAGATTATTTAATTTTATAAAGCTTGCATAGTTTTGAGGGAAAAAAACATACAACACAATTAGCATTTTATATTAGCAGAAGAGTGTAACATTACGAAATGAAATTTAGAAAAATATTCCTGAATGCTGCACAGTGCACATGGCTCGAGAATTGCACTTGTCCCATGGACCTTACTTTTTATATTTATTTTCATGTTAACATAATATACGTAGCTACGACCGTATTTGAACGTACGAGCCTACATGTAATGATTTTCGTTAGAATAAAATAAATGCAGAAATTAAAAGAGTTCCACTAAATTTTAGCTTCTGAACAGTTATTTTTTATTTATTGAAAAAGCGTACTTTTTTAACCTTTTATTAGTAAACAATTCTTGTTTCGAACATAATTTTAATGTTTTTTTAACGTATGTGTAGACACGCGTAACCAGATAGATGGTTAGGTAAAAAAACAGAAACTTATTTCCTAAAGAAAAATTTAACGTAAAAACGTAATAAATAGATGATGTGACTTTGAAATCACAAAAAAAAAATTTCTTGTAAAAAAATAAGAGGGAAAAGAAAGCTACAAGTTTTTAGAGAGTCAATATTATTTTTTGTCACATTCTTTTTTTTTATTTATCAAGAAGATTGACATTTTTTCAATAGAACATCATCAAGCCAACATTGTTGGAAAATATATAGACGTTTATAAAAAAAAGAGCGAGAAAGACATAAAAAAGCGTTCTAAATGGTGTACTGTGGTAGTACGAGCGTATTTGTGGTGTTCATGCTGAGATTGGTCATTGTTTTTTTCGTGGACAGTGTTGGTTTTTGGATATAAGAAGGTGGTGTGGAGGTGTGTGTTGTAAAGATTTTTGAAGTTCACTTATAAATTGTCGCAAAAGTGACTGCTATTGGTGACAAACCTACGTTAATGTTGACTTCATTTTGTTGTTGTTGAGATTTGTGGTCACTTGAAGAGAAGAAAAGTTACTTTTTCGATATATATGGAGGGAAAAGGCAAAAAAAAAAAGGTAGTGGTTTGGTGTGGTTGGGGGTCACTTTGATCGTTCTTTACTTTCCTTCTCTACTAGAGAATCTTTATTTTTGCCTTTATTCCTTTGAGAATACTTTGTTTGATGGGTTAGTTTTGCTTCATCGAAGACAAGCGCTTCAAAAACCTATTTCTTTATCTATCAATACTCGGATTGGTTAGTAATCAAATTTTGAGAACGCCATCCGTACATTTACCATAGACCCTCTTATTGCTAGGAGAAAAAAAAGGTACTACAGGAAAAACAAAATATTGTGTGGGTTGGACAGGTAGGTAAAATATAGATAGATAAGATAAGACTGACTGTGTGTATGTATGTTTTTTTGTTTTTGATGTTCAAATGAAACTGTGAGATCTCTATATTTATACAATTGTAGATTCTTAATGCTTGAAATGGCCCAAGAAAGGTTTTTCGGGTTTTCTTCTGGACCTTGGGGACATTAAGCTGGACTTTTGTTGATCGCTTGTTAAGAATAAGGACATGTTAAGGATTGTTGGGACAAGATTTTTCTTTCATATATCTTTTAGCGTAAAGAAGAAGAAGAAGAAGAAAAAAAATACATCATCATCTTTCTACTAGTATTTTCAGAGGTATATATTTTGGATCAGTACATTGTCACAAGTAGTAACATTCCTTCAAACAAATCAGGAAAAAAAACTGAAAAGAAAATATGACAAATAAATCGAGTTGCTTTGAAAAATGGCATCTTACTTTTATATACATGGATGAGGGTGATGAAAAAGGAAGAGGAGGATATTTATATAAGATTTTTTTCTTCTTCTTTTCTTTCTGTAGTTTATTTAGTTCATTTTATGTGGCAGATACAATATATGTGGGTGTAAAAAAAAAGGAAAAGGAGGGAAAAAAGGGTTTCTATAGCTTCTTATAATTGCCGTTCTTTTAATCGAATTTCTCTACCACACGTTGGTTTTTATGTGGCTATTTTGAGGTTCCTTTCATTGAAGTTTCTGGATGGATGCTATTTTTTTTTTTTGCTTTTGCGTTTTCCTGTATGGCGTGTATGTGTTCGTGCTTTGTATATGTGTGTGTGTGTGTTTGTTGTGTGTGGATGTGCTCTGTGTGTATGTGTGTGCTCCGAATGAGCACGTGAAATGTGCACGTATTCGAGCTCTATGTGGTTTGTGTGTGTATGTGTTTTTGCTTTATGTGTGCGTAGTGTGTGTATGTGCTTTAAACATCCGTGTAACGTTTGCACGTATTCGAGGTCTATGTGAGGTGTGTGCGTGTGTTTGTGCTCTGTGAATGTTTGTGCTTGTGTGTGTGTGTATTTGTGCTCTGTGTGCGTGAGTCTCTTTGCGGTCTGTTTATATGTAATTGTGTGTTTGTGTATTCGTGCTCTGTGTGTGTTTATGCTGTGCTGTGTTGTGTGTGTGTGTGTGTGTGTGTGTGTGTTATGGTGGAATAGAAATTTGAAAATTTCTTCAGACCCGTGATCCATTACTTTTTTTTGTTTCTCGTTCCATTTGGACGTATGTGTGCGTGTGTATGTGTGTCTGTTTGTGTATGCCGTTTGGAAGCTTGTGGGATGTGACTAAGACAATTCGGATCTGGCATCATTTCTGGCGCCATATCATTTGGGGAACATCGTCCATGCTCAATTAGCTTTTACGGTCTTTCACCGCCCTTTTTCTCTTCTATCTATCTCTATACTGCTCAACCATATAGACCTCCTATAGTTTGTATATACTGTATATAGACCCCCAACATGTGGCTCCTATATATTTTTACTTTCCATCTATGCTTCCTATGTTTCCGTTCAAACGTAGATTACTATATAGTCCTTGTTATTTTTTCGCAGCAAAATGCGTGAGGTGTTCTAGGTTTTGGTAGTTGAGAGAGAAAGAAAGACCCATATATATAAAATGATATAGAATTGTTGGTGTTGCCATTAGATCAGTGGCGAAATTTCGCTTTGGGAGCCATGGAGAGGTTGGCCACCGTTTTCGGTCATAAATGACACAAACACAATCATACCCAATGTTTGTATGTGTATGTGTTTGTGCAATTCTCCATTGAATCATTTATTGCATTGCCGCCAATATTGGCCCATATATTTGTCCCTCCTTCTTCCAATTCTTGGTTTGCCTTCAGGGTCCAACTTGATTGGACCTTCATTTCTGTTTGATGATCTGATCTTTTTACATATAGGTCTCTTTATATATATATATATATATATATATATATATATATATATATATATATCTTAAAGACATATACATACTGTAATATACTCATGAGCATCAATGTGATCCTGATCTAAGGCTAACTTGAAGATGATAATGATGATCTTGCACATGTGATCACATTATCATCATCATTTTATTCTCGCCTATATAATATACTGTATATATATATACATTATATAAGAAGTATATGGAAGAATTGCTAATCTCTTTTCTGTTTCTCATCATTGTGGCGTCATTCTAAGCGATTTATGATCATGTTTATGATCGACACGGTTATATGTTAATGACTTAGAGCCTTATATACAGTATATACATTATAGAGAGAGAGAGACAGCCTTCGGCCAGTTGACGTTTGTCATCATAGAAAATATAGCCGCAGAGTTTGCACGATTGCTCAAATGTGTTTTTGTGTGTATGTTTGAAAGGGATGAAAAAAAATCTACAAACATGCCAATGTTTGCTTTTTATGCCTTTACAGTGTGTGTGTATGTAAATGTCTTGTGGTTTTTATTTTTTAAATGTGTGTTCATAAGTAAATTTGCTGAACACGATTTAGAAGACACATAATGGACGTAAACTTTTTTTTTCTAACCGAAAAAGATATAATTTTAAGTTTGTTGGAAACTTACAAGTGTAGAATATGACTGGCGAATATCTTAATGATGTTATCTTTTAAAACAAACTTTTCATTGTAATTTAGAAAATTATAAATTAACAACGTTTACTTTTTGCATATTGTTTAGTGAGTTGTTGTAGTTTTTTTTTAATTTTTTTAAAATCTTCATTAAAAGTGTATTTTTTAAAGATATTCTCAAACAACTTGTAGCACATAAAACCACTATTCTAGTTTTTAACAAAGTTTCAATTGTTTTTTTAAAGTTACTGTGAAAAAGTTTATATTTTATTATGCAAATTTCAAAATAGCAAATTTTGTTCTTTTTTTTACTACTTTTAAGATTGATATGATGCGTACTTTTTAAAAATTCACGAAATGGGCTCAAGGGGCCTCATTACAGAAAGAAAATGGTTATCACATAACAGTCAATTGTCATATCTAGCTTATAACCTTATAACAGTCACAAAAAAACAAATTACAAAATATTATTATGACAATTATTTTAATTATAAAACCATTGACTAGTGTACAGCATAAAATGAAAGTCATAAAATAATAGCGTACAAGAAGTGACAAAATAAGGCATGACTGTCACAATTTTATGACTTTTTCTATAATGAGACCCCCTCCCCTGTGTTCTGATATTTTTTTTAAAAAAATTGCTTCACGAATGATCAATATTGGAATTGTGGTTCAGAAGGTTGAAGTTTGATGTTCAAGTAGAAAGTTTCTTTCTTGAATGTGTGCCACAGATATTGCGTAGAAATAAATACGCACGTGCGTACGCATTTTAACGTACCATATGCAACTATATTTGGGCCTACAATTTGTTACGTTTGTAAGAAGATCCAAAATGTGCATCTCTAGTATCTCGTTGCATTCATAAATGTGAAGCCGACTATTCACACCAATGGGTACATTTACCAAAATAGGTTGCACACATGGTCATGAATGACATTTGGTTTGTTTGACATGACTCTTCTGTTTACGTATGTCATTTGGTAACCATTTAACCAGAAAATAGTGGTACTTTTTACGTACAATGGAGTAGAATTCTAGGTATTTGCAGCTTTTTTTTTTTTTGCTGATGTGTGATTTTCAATTCTTTTCTATCATTGTCGTGTTTGCAGTGATTGCCGCCCATTTGGGGGCACTTTGTTAAAAAAAAATGGGAGAAAAACTTCTAGGTTTTGAATGTTTAAAGCATTTGTTTTATCAATACACTGAAGCTTTTGTTGTGTGTGTGTATGTGTTGTTGTAGTCCATATTTTAACTATTTAATGGAAGGAAGGGATTTAGTTTGACAATCGTTTTCACTTTTATCTAAACAAGGATTTAGAGAAATGTGTAAATGTCATTAACAAATCAGTCAATTTGAAAACATTTTCAAATTCCTTTTACGGTTTGTTTTGTATTTAGAGTTTAGTGTTGATGTGCTTTTAGTCTTTTCTTTTTCTTCTTCTTCTTCTTCTGTTTTTTTTTTTTGTTTGAAGTTTAAAAGTAATGAAAGTGTGTTATTCTATTAGCTTTCACTTTGTGTGTGTCTGGATTTGCATACTGATTCGAAACAATACTTTGGAATTGTTTTCTTACCTTAAATACAAAATAAGGAAAAAGACTTTTTTTTCTTAATTGTTCTATTTTAATTTAGTGTTTTTATATTGATTTTATTATAGTTTGAAATTTCAATCAATATCTTAGGTGTTGATGTTATGGCATTAATATAATGAGAAAGCGAGTTTAATTTTTAATTAATTTACAACAATTATCACTTTAAAGTGAAGTTTGAGCCTAGTTTTTATTCAAAGAAATTTTATTTAATTTACATGAAAGGGAATTATGAAACAATTTATTAAATACATTTATACATTGTGATTCCACAAATCATTTAGAATTCATCATTCGTGGTATTTTTTTTTAGAAAAAAAGGATCTATTAATCTATATTATTCAGTGCTTTTAAATGCATCATATTATACAGTATAACAAATTCTTAGAAATTTGGATTAAAATGAGTGTCTTTATGTAGTTTCTGTTTTTTTTTGTGTCGAGATGTTTTATAAACAAGATAAATTTAAAGTGTGTTAAAAACTAGAGCGGTAGCTGACTTCACTTAATGGTATTTTATTTGGTTATTTTTTTAAGGAACTTCTTATTTATAAAAATTAAAACAAATATCTTCTGCTTGAAGTTCGGTCATTTTCAAACTGACGTAAAAAGTTTAATTTTAAAAGATGTCAATATGAAAACTATCTTTTAGATTTGTATTCTAATCGTTTGAAAGTGAAAGCTAGTGCGAAACTCATCAACTTTTACATGAACCTTTCTATCAAAAGTTCATGAGTTTAGCACTAAAATTGACTTAACACTCATTAAGAATACAACCTTAAGTGTTTGAAATGATACCCTTCTAGTTTCTAAATCACTTTCAAATTTCTCTAAATTTGGCTTCCGAAAGTAAGAATAATCAGAGTTCGAAGATACGTTTACATTTTAAAAAGAAGCTTAACGCAAGTGACGTTAAAAAAGACAAACATTTATTAAAGTTATAGCATTTAAACACTGATAAGACTTAAAGCAACAAAAAAAAATGTTTACGATAGGTTAGATTTATTATAGTACAGTTGGCTCTTGACAGTACAAAAATATTGTAGAGAAATTAATAAATTGAGTTTGGAAAAAAAGGGGGAAGGGGGAGGGGGAGTCTGAAAACTGAAATTAATTCTTCATTGTTGGTTGGTGTAATGTTTAATGCTTTTTGATAGAGATCAGCATTTCAATTTAAATATCTTCTTTACTTTTGAATGAAATATATCTCATATATATTTGGTTTTGTCTCTTCTAATGGACTCGGAATATATTTGCATTAAAAATAGTCTCATTTATATATCTCTCATATATATATATAGATCTCTCTCTCTCTCTATGTATATATATATATATATATATATATATATATATATATACACAACTAAGCTGCATAAATATACATTCATAATATCTATCACACCTTTCTCCTCCTGTTTTTTTCACTCTTCCACCCCCCTTTTTCCGTATATTTTTGTATGTTGATGATTGTTTTGTAAATGTCGTGTAATGGGTTGTCCCATCTGGGGCTTTGAAAGCTATATATTATATGACGAATCTCGAATACAAAGTCTGTGTTTCTCACGTTAATTAAAATCAGTGCTCCGTACTTGATTCTTAATAGGTGGAGTGAGTGAGTGCTTGGGGTTTATTTAGATTTACCCATTTAAATTGATGTTAAGCTTATCTTATCAAATATAGTCATCATCATCATAATTATATTTTGATGAAAAAAATTGTATTTATGATCAAATTTCTCTCTGAATGGTTCCAAAATTAAATATTAAAAGGGTTACCTATGCGTATTGGAAATTCACTGAGCTCGTATTTTATTCAAACCAAATTGAAATCAACTTTGAAAGTTTGAGGGGGTGGTTGGGGGGGATAAGGGTAAGGTCTTGTTCTTACATTATTATAGCGGTGAGGGTGGGTGATTTTCAGCTTGTCTTGTTCTATTTCATTCTTATATTAGTTTTGACATTGATTAATTTAATGAAGAAAGAAAGCAACACAGTGAATACATTATCTAATAACAGATAAGTTGTAATTAAATTAGAAGATTTTCGTTTTTTTTTTGCTCTTTTTCTGTATAATTGTTGCTAGTTTTTTTTTAATTGAATGTTAAATTTAAACAAAACTTTCCTTTTTTTTTTCTTGCTTTAAAAAAAATGAAATATGCTTACAAACTAGAAGTTTGTAACGTTTACGGATACTTAAAAGTTAGTTTATTAAGTTATTATTTATAGAAAAGAAATTGGTTGAAGATTTCTATATAAGGTTACTATTTTTGCTGACTTGTCAATTAAGAAAAAGAAGGTGCTTTTTCATTGTTTGGCAACTTTAATCTTTTGTGAATAGTGGTGATGTCAATTTACTTCACTTTTTTGTTTATCAATGAAGGAAAAAATTGAGCTAATGTCTCAATTATATTAATAAGCATATTTAATTTAATTTTTTATGTAAGAAATACTCTTATACTTAGTTTTATACATATGGATGGAGAGAGAGAGAGAGAGAGAGAGAGAGAGAGAGAAAGAAAAAAGGTTAATACTTTTAACGTGTTTTGAATTGATAGTGACTGAAATTGAGAGAGGGTTAAAAGATGCTTTTAATACGTAATTAAAAAAAAGGAAACTTAAAGAGATGTCAAGCAAAGGTGATCCAATCTCTAATGGTGTTTACACGTTTATAACATTTAAATTTAAATTAAATTTAACATTTAATATTTTAGGTTTTTTTTGTGATGAGAAATGAGTGACTTTTTTTAGAATCGAACCCTTTGTTGCACACAAATTTTCAAAATTTTATTTGATGAATTTTGCACATATAATATTAATATTTTACGTCATTTTTTAAAAAAAAAATTTTTTAATTAAAAGTAGATTTTATGTTTCATGTGTATCTTCTTCATTTCCAGTTTTAAATTGGTATTAATAGCTAACATATTACAGAACCATTCTGACGTTCTCTCACATTATATAAATAGTTTTCAGAAATAACAAAAGATTAGATTTTTAATTTTGCATTTTTATTTGGGACTATTAATTTTATAATCAAATTAGAGGCACTTCCTGCTATTGTTTTATATATAACATGTGTGTATTTTGTAGCATAGTCCAATTATTATTTTTTCCATCTTATTAAAGATAATGACAATTTTAATAGATTTTTTTTACTTCTCTAATTGAAGAAGTAAACTTAGCAATTGAACTTCAACTTAAGTTTTTCGAACAGAGGGTTCAACTGTAGACAACTTCTGTTTTGTTGAGCATCTTTTTTTTACATTATTTTTTTTGTATTTGGCACCCTGCTCGGAGGATTCAAGTTGAAGTTTAAAGTGACAAGTTTCCTTCATGAATTTTTGCATACACTGATTGAAAATGAAATTGATTCAGTGTGGATTTTCGTTTTTTTTGATAATGTATACTAGAAAGGACAACGACGTGAAAGAAGAGAGTGGAGGAGGACAAGGGTTATTCAACCGATTTGTGTTTGAGCTTTTCACGGTCGAATTAAGACGAACACATGGATTAGGTGTATTATAATGAAAGTGACAGATGGAGCGAGAAGCAAAATGAGTTTCCATAAGACCATACATAAGATATATAATATACAGTACAGTGTATATGTACATGTACAATTGTATATAGAGATTCCAGAAGAAAAAGAAAAAAGCTTCAGACATAAGAGTTAAGATATAGTGAAGGCGATTTCAGCAGTTTCTTTCCATTGAGTTTTGTACTCGGCCACCCCCGCGCTCGCAACATGCTCTATTAGACAACCCCTGCACATCCGCCCTCACCACTATATACCGTCTTCACGCACACTATTCAAACAGACAAAAGACTGAAAGAAGGAGGTTGATTTTGATTGGATTCACATTAATCGGGGATGACCATGGGTGGTCCATGTTTTCTTGACCACTGGGTGGTTCCTTATTTGCCCAAACCCCTCCCCTCCATTATGTGTCTTTGTCTGTATGTGTGTGTGTGTGTGCTCTCTCATTAAATTAAACACTTTAGGAGTGTTGTTTGCCAACTATGTTTAATGTGATTACTGGATTTTTGGGTTTGTTTTGAGGGTGGAAAATCGAAATTGGTCTCAACAGTTTTGCTGTATAATGTAGGCCTATACAATTTCGAAAAGGAAAAAAAATACTGATATAGATTTTTCTTATATTTTATGTGTGTGTGAAGTTTCTTTTTGTATGTATGTCTCTCAACACTTCTTCTTGCTTATCATCTTTGTTGCAATGAAGAAAAAGAGAGAAAAAAGCTCAATTTTTTTCATTTTCTTTATCTGGCAACAACAGAAGATGTGACTGACTTAACTTCTGAAAAATTTTTTTTTAACTTTTTTTCTTGATATTTTAATCTCATTCATCAGTATCCTTGTTGAACAGCTGCTTTTTGCAAAAATTTCTAAACACAGAAAGAGATACAGAAAAAGAGTGAGTGAGAGAGAAAGAGGTAGAGAAGAATTAGAGAGATAGATAGAGAGAGAGAGAGAGAGAGAGAGAGAGAGAGAGAGAGGAGAGTGATTATGAAATGTTGCAGTTGTTTGCAGCTGTTTGTTGTTAAACAATTCTCATTTTTAAATACCTACATAGCTGGTGTTTGTATGTTTTTTGTTTTGTTTTATGTGTGTGTTCGTGTCTGTTTTTCCTAATATTTTTGGTATATTTTATGAGTTTACACTTTTTTTTTAAAAAAAAATTTTAAAAGCAATTTTCTTAATTTTATCTTTATTATAAGTAGCAGAGATTGTAGATTTTATTGCGTTAATAGCACTTGAGAAACACTTTTTGAGTTTTCTTTAAATGGGACAATAATCGTGACATTTGATGGTTTTTGTTGTTGTTGATGTGACTCCGACATTTTTCGTAACAAAATCGTGTGTTCAGCAAATCTTTTTTTTTGTCATGATTAATGATGCCAATAAAATCCGTTGACGAAAGTGGTGACAAGTGAAGCACTTACGGGCACTTCTACCCTCTGTCCCTCGTACCCTCACTTTTACTCTATCTCTATCCACCAACATTATACAATTCACTGCCATTCTCATCTGGTCTTTTGTCATTTCCAAGTCTATTTTTTGTGCAAAAAAAATCGACGTCCAAGATAATTGACCGCGTTAAGGAAACGCAACACCTGTTTAAGATTATAATTACGTGCCTTTTGTTTGTGTGTTTGTTTATACAGTGATGCTTTTTTTTTCGGCATTAAGATGTATGTGACTAGTCTACTTGTGTGTGATTCAATTTGTGCGTGTCTATGGTTCGTTTTATTGTGGATTTGTGTTTGCCTGCGTGTGTTCTTAATTTGCGCATGTCTGTGTCACAATTTGTGTCTTAATTTATGTGCATTTTTGAGTGTTTTGTGGTTCACTCTATGTGTATTTGCGCGTATCTGTGTCACAACTTGTCTTTGTTTGTTTGTGTGTCTGTGCCTGTGTCTGTGTCTTAATTTTTGTGCATCTGTGTTTGTGGTTCAGTTTATGTGTATTATTGCGTTTTTGTGTCACAAGTTGCGTTTATTTGTTTGTTTGTGTGTCTGTGTGTCTCAGTTTATTGTGTGTGTGTGCATTTGTGTGTTTTAATTTGTTGTGTGTGCGTTTGTGTTACTGTTTCGTGTATGTATGTGTGTGTGTGTGTGTGGCATGAAAAAGAGACCATGACCAAGATGAAAATTTCTAAACTACTGTCTGTTTTTTAAGTTGAACTAGATTATGCAAATAAGAGGCGACGCAAACGTCATCTATCCTTCTATATGAAGTGCAATACCTCTCAAAAAAGATGGAGATGATTTTGAGATGCTTAAAGAAAATGAAAGAAGAGATTGTATGTAATGTATGTGTGTGTATCGGGGGTGGTATGTATGTTTGTAGTTGTTGGCATGCAATCTGGTACCTAATTAGGAGCCATTTCAAATAACCTTTTGAGGAATAGAATGATGTGAAATGAGTTATCAAGAAAATGACCTCTTTGAATAAAGAATTGCAGAAGAGGTTATAATACTCTTGCTAGGCAAGTGGAGTTTGCTTGAAATTGGCCAAAAGAAAAGAGATAGACAGAAAGTAATAGAATAATAGGCAAGGAAATCTTTTATATAACTAAGAGATTATTGAGCCTTAAATTTTTTAAGTATTCTTATAAGTTATAAGAACCCTTTAGGCTCAGTATATACATAAGGCCGTATGTGGTTGAGTCGTAAACACTGTATGTAGTTGTTCTCAGCTTATTCAAATCGCACTCCTTCAATATATATATATATATATATATATATATATATATATATATATATATATATATATATATATATACGTATATGTATATATATATATATATATATATATATATATATATATATATATATATATTCTGAACTTTCTCTCTCTTAAAAATCTTCATCTTATTTTACCAAAGAGGTTCTGATAAGAAGAGTTGATGTTGGTAGCCGAGCAACAACACAAAACCCAACAACATCCAATGTATTCAAAATCCCTCAGGACCTATATTTGGCTACTTAATAATCTACTCTTGCATAATTGTTTTCCGTGAAATATGAAGTAATTAGAGTTCGTTTGGAAGAGGAGGAGGAGGAAAAAAAGGAGGAAGGATGACATTTTTAGGTTGCCAAAATCTCCTTCCTCTCTAGTCTTTTTCTTCTTCTGCTTCTAAGTTTTGGATTTTGTTCGTTGTTGTCCTTTTTTCTGGTGGTTTTAAATGTCCTACGGAGAAATCTTTCAATTTTCTTGAAATATATTTTAAACAAGAGTTATGAATTATGCCTGAAGACATACATACAAGCCATTTTTTAAAGAAGAAAAAAAAGAAGTTCAAGTTAGTATATCGAAAAAAAAATCTATACTCATAATTTTACAAACACACATTGTGAACTTAAAATTGTTTACAATAACAAGACATTTTTTTATTTAAATGCAAATTTATTAGGTTTTGAATTATCAACTTAAGCTTACTGGTTGGATTATTTAAATGAGGAGGACAATGTTCCTTTGAAATTGTAATAACTGTATTTTCTAACCCAAGGTGTTTTTTTTTTTGCGGTTTGAAGAAGTAAGTAGTACAATTGCTTCTTCTGGTCTATTACTTAAAAAGAATGCAATTGCCGGATGCAATTGATTCTGCTTATTAAATACTTTTTCACAAGTTTCCATGCATTCTTATGCTAAAGACTGATCAAAGTAGACTGAATTTAATTCCAGAACTGAAGATGATCATAACGCTCATGTTTGCAAACACGTCTAGATATAAGGCCAACTGAGAAACTTTGTTGTTTTCCATTCTTGATATGAAACAAAACAAAAAACACCAAAATCTGTTTTCAAATTGTTGGAAACTTTTTGCAAACAGTTTTGGAAACTATTTCTAAATTTTGTTTGGAAACAATTTGTAAACAACGTTTTCTAGTCTGAATTTGACTCAATGCAATGCTAGTTTGCCATTGCCTTATATTGAAGACGTATTCAAAACGAGGCACTACAAAGAAATAAACTTACAAGTTTATCAAGAAGCTATTGGTTCAGTGTACGTCCTCAAAAAACCAATCAGAATAATTGAAAAAAAAAAATTGTGATGTGACTCGTTGAAATAATTGGGCTGGTATTATTTGACTTGACATATTTGAATATTTCCAATTATTTAATATTACCTTAGTGAGTGTTTAAAATCGATGAGTTTGAAATTCAATTTAAAACAAAAATTGATATCTGCATAAATAAATTCTTATTGGAGTATTTCTATAAGTTGTTTTATTTATATTGTTTTCTCTTCCTCTTTTGTTGCTTGAATAACGGGAATTTTTTTTAATAATATATAAGCGATATAGATATATATATATATATATATATATATATATATATATATATATATATATATATATATATATATATATATATATATATATATATATATATATATATATATATATATATTACATATTACGGTTTGGCTTTTTTTCTGTTTTTATTTCTATAATACAAAAAAGAACTATAATAAAAAAGGGCCAGACAATAGCAGCTTCTCTTTTATTATTTTTATTATTTAACTTGCAGACTGTTGAAATGGGATCTTGAATCGGGTGACAAAAGATATTGACGTGCATGATAATTGGCCATTGCTTGCATCTGTGTGTGTTGTTATTCATTCTTGCTCATTACGTACAATGGAGCACACACGCGTACAACACACGGTTGCATCTCATTTGACTTTGAAGAAAGAAAGAAAAAAAAAGGCATTTGCATAAATGAGATCAATATTTATAATGATGAAAGATATTTTTAAAAAAAATAAATAATGGGAACATTTTTTTTTACCTTTTGCAATTTTCATATAAACAAGAAAATGAGTTCTAATATTTTTCTTTTTTTTATTTGGCGGCGGGGGGAGAGGGGTATTTTTGTTTAGAGATTTGAATTTGGTAGGTAGTAAGAGGAAAGGGATGAATATACAGAATATATTCATTCATTAGTTCTTAATTTTTTTTTGGTCTTGTCAAAGACAAGCTTAACTTATCTTGTCTATCTATTTACATTGAATCTCTTTTTAATTTTCTTATTAAATCAGTATTAAGATTCATCTTATTTTCTAATTTGCTTCTGCAATATTTTTCTTCCTCCTCCTCCTTTTTTTCCCCGCAATCTTTATGGTAAGAGACACTGGTCTCTTGAGAAATCTCTTATACTTTTTTTTCAAATTTGTACTGAAATTACTTTAAATTGGAATTTAGTATCGAAATTTAAGGTTGGATCCAAAGTAATTTTTAACGCGATGCAGATGAAAATTAACATTTTTAGTTTATGTAGCGATTACAAGACATTGCAAGCTTTATTTAAAACTAGAAGAGTGATTGCATAATACAAAGGATATTTTCTTGATTTATTATACTTGATTTTGTTTTGGAAAATATAATTTGTTTTGTAGTTTATTGTAGTTCAAACATGCTTAAAATTTATTTTTAATTATGACATTATGAAAATTTTGGCTTTTTCGTTTGTGAATATTATCTTAAATTGGTTCAAACGTAACCTTTTGTTTTAAACTCTTCTGTCTTTTAACTTTCTTCAAACCAATATTAAATATTAACAACACATGACTGGATTTCTTATTGTATTTGTTTTATTAGACCTTCATCTGTAGAAATTTAATTATCTTTTTGTTAGATATTTTTGGTCTCTTAAATTTATCTGATTCAATCATGAATTACTATATTTGTCTTTATCGGTGGTTGAATAGATATTTATTATGTTTTCGTCCTCCGATTTATCGTTCGGGAAGACAAAAGCAAAATAAATATCTATAAAGCCAGCTTAAGATGTTTTACAGGTAGCGATTGCAAAATATGAAATTATCGTAAAATATGATTATTATATGAAATTGAAAGTGAAAACAGAAATAAACTGGAAGATGAAATGAATCAATTAAATTGATTTTATTGTTGATATCTTTAAAAAAAAACGTAATTTATATGACAATTTCAAATTTCTCAATTTTAAGTCAACTATAAAATAAATTTTTATTACTTTTTTCTCTGAGGCATTTAAGTTTCATTTAGATATAAAACAAATAAACGGACGAGTAAGGCTTATTATTTAATCATTATATATAAATAAGAATATAAAGACATTCGTTAAATCTTATCTAAAAAAGAAATCATCTTGTGTGTGTGTTTGTGTGGATATCTCAGATTTAAACCAAATTTAATTGGTTATTTATATGTACGATTTAGGTTTTTTTCTTCTTCATGATTGTGTGCACTCTTTTGTGAATATTTAAACTTTCAAAACCAACGTAAAATAAGAAGAAAAAAACAACAACAACCAAGAATTTTATCATTTAAGTCGTTTTCTGTATTTTTACTGCAGGCATTTACTTTTTTTTTTCTCTCTCTCTCCAATGTATAGAGAGGCTCTATTATAGTGTATAGCAAAATTGCGTTTAAGTTTGTATTTTCATACAAAATAACGATCTTTAAAATCGATTTTTGGTCGAATTGCTTTGCCTTTTTCGTCTTGTGTTACGTAGGGTGAGGGGGTGAGGGTACAAGTATGGTGAGGTTTGGTGCCCTTTCTCTCTACTCTTTGTCCTCACCCTCACCCTCAACCCAATCAAAAGACCTTCTCTCTTTTTTTCTCTACTTTACTCTCTACACAATCGATTTACGTTAACTCTCATAAAATTTTCTTGTTAAGCGAAGATTCTAAGATAATTCTTAGTCATAACCGTCGTTTTTTTTTACACTACTAGCCTCTTTTTTCCATCAGAGAGATACTCTTTTTTTTTTCTTACATGATTACAGTTTAGTGTTATGATGCACTTCTTTTTTAACTTTGTTATAAAAAAGTGGGTTCAACTGATGTAAAGTGTGCATAATTTTTAGTTCTAGTCCTAATTCTCTTTAAGAGGTTAGATTTTTCTTTTAAGGTTGATGTTTTTTTGAGGGTTTGATTTTGTGACTTTCAATGGTTTTTGGTGGTGGCGGTTGGTGATGGTGGCTGCTGTTGCTTCTTCTTTTGCTGCTATTTCTGCAGCTTATTCGTTTGCTTTTAGCTATTTACCTTTCACACAACTTTCTGATAATATATATATATATATATATATATATATATATATATATATATATATATATATATATATATATATATATATATATATTATCAAAAGACGGGTTTGAGTTTGGAGTTAAAACACAGACCTAGAAAAAATACGTGGCTGTCTGCAGCCTATGGGTGTTTATGAGTGGTGAGATACAAGGAGAGAAAAAAAAACTTGTTCCATTTTCATCTTATTTGGAATTCTCTTTTGGATTCTAGAAATATGTGACATACGGCAAAGATTATATCAATAGAAAAAGATTATATGGAAATGATATGTATTTTTCTTTAGAAGTATCGTATTATTATTGTTGCACACCTCTATTTAAATTTTTCGTGGTTGTTATATTAAAGAAAATCGAATTTGAACAGAGAAAATGTAAGAAGAAGAAGAAAAAACAGAAGACTAAAGGTGGGGTCACATTACTCCACAATTTGTTGTAAATTGTAGTAGAACAAGCACACAACACCACTTGCAACATATACAATATGGGTGTAGCGGAGAACAGAGAAGAAGTTGTTGCAACCAATAAAAAGACATCCTTCATGAGTGTAGTTTTTCTTCATTCGTCCTAGTGGGTTGTTCTTATGTGATATTTTGGATTAGAAAGATTACTTTGCAAGCAGCAAAGATGGCGTGTGGCAATGGGACAAAACTCCAATGTGTTTTTATAGGGAATTTTATTCATCAATTTTACTAGTATGCAAATTAGTGATAAATATTAAATATGAAATTGTTAAGAGTACAATTCAGTGTGAACGTATTCTTAAGTTGTACAGCACAAGTTGCTAAGCACTGTAAAACAAATTATCCAGTAATGTGACCTCAGCTTTAGAAGAACACGGAAACCTAAAGTGCTATTCAAATAGGATGCATTGGACCCTGTGTTTATGCTTTTTTTAAAAAAAAAATAAAAAAGGCCAACAAGAAAAATTGCTTTTGGGAGAAAAGGAAAAACAAACCGAGTTTTATTATATATTTTATATTTTTAGACAATCTACATTTTGAACTAAAAAAAGCTTCCAAGAAAAAAAAAAAGAAAAACTCTTGCTACAAAATAATTCGGTTGAATTTTATGATTAGTTGAAATTAATTGTCATAAAACAGTATTTGTTTATAAATAAAAAATGTGATCGAAAATCCAAATGTTACCGAATTGTTTGCTGTTTTTTTCTTTTGCTTATGTTATATGTGTGCGTATAAAATTGTGTCACATGTGGGCACCATATAAAAGATGATGTAATGATGCTATTGCTAACCCATTGATTAATGCCATTTGTGTTTGTGATCACGTTTCCCTTGTTCCCATTCACTTATTAGTTGTTGTTGTCCAAAAAAAACCAATGTAATGATGTGTATGTGTGTTTGTCTATATGTGCTTCTATTTATATTAAACTCTTAAGAAAAAAAAAGGAAGCACATCAAGTAAGGTAATATAGCCAATGCTTATACTTGAAGTTTTGTCTTTTGAGTTGCTTGTTTGTTCCAATGTTTGCCTCTCTTAAGTTATTGTTGTGGGTGTTGTATAACAGTTCCTATATACTTATTACACAGAGGTTGAGTGATAGATTGCATTTTGACACGAAAGTTTTCATCTGGTTTCTCGTCACTCAGCAGTCAATGTTAGAGGAGAATGATGTTAGAGGGATCTATAACAACAAGCTAATGTCAGTCAAGTGGGATTTCTCTGTGTGTCTGTGAAGTGGAGGTGTTAGGTTGATGTATTAAAGCACAATCTGTTTATCCTCTTGTTGTTATTAAGATAGAGAGAGAAAACAAAAAGAGAAAGTAAGAGTTAGTTGTCAATCAGTGAGATATTTAATTTTTGCATCAATTATTTAAAAATGTTTTGTTTTTGTTTGTTTTATCAAGTTAAACTTCTCACTCATGTGTTTGTTTTATTCTAGGTTTTTGTTTTAAGAAGAAAAAAAAAGTTAGTGAAAAATGGTTTTGAGGTTTAAACATTTTTTGTATGCTTTTTAGCTTTTGTATATTATTTTTGTGCGTTAAAACAAGAAAACTGCAATGCATGTTTGGGATGGATAGAAAAGATGTGTGCGGATGCATTCTTTTACTTTGAAAGTGAAGGATTTTAAAAATAGAAAAATAGGGACGTGCTTAAGAGGAATAAATACACATGAGAATGTCACGTATATTTACATATAAATTCGTGGCAAATTAAAATGGATAGTAAAAGAAGGATTTTAACCATCTAAAATCTTGGCTAAGCTTTTATAATTAACCCTTTGTGTATTTGTCTTTTCGTTTTTGCTGTTGAGTGCGTCTATGCATCGTATACTAAGTGTGTGTGTTTGTGTCTGCTTACTATGATTATGTTTGTAATATAATACACATATTTCGGTGTGGAAATATTTTCATTTATTTTTTTGCTTGTTTGTTTGTACCCGTGTGTATTTCATCAGTGTGTGTGTTATGTTGTGCATGTGTTCTTCATCAGTCTACGTGTCATGTTGTGTGTTTATTGAATACAATGTGTGTACAGCTAAGTTCCTTTTAAAAACCTCAAAAAACTCAATAGTACTACCAGCATAGCTGAGCATACAGCATTGCTGGGTTCAAGAGAGGGAATTCCTTGAGATTGTTAGTCAAGGAAGAGCAGAGGGTTGGTTTTGGTCTTAGCAACGTACGTACAACCAAGTTTTGATAGGCTAATGGAAACTATTCCATATTTCCATATATGTTACACGGACACTTTCCTTAACTCTCACACGCGCAGCCAGATGACATCAGTGCTGTTCTTGCAAAAGAACGAATTTAGCATATTACCCCATATAAAAGCATTATTAGAAGGCAGGTATTATGATTCTATATGCCGTAGTTGCGTTTGTTTGTCATTAAATTATTTGTAAAATTCTTACCATTTCTGATTAGTTTTAATACTTTTTCGTCCATGTAAAGACTGAATTAAATGAACTTTTTTATGGGCTAAATTAATTAGAAAAAAAAAAAACATCTTTCAATCGCTCCAAAATAGAACCACAAGAATTTTTTGTTGGAAGGGTTGGGCTAAATAGGTAATGTCGTTCGCACATTACAAGACCAATCAGACAGATAAGAAACTAAAGCGTTTAACCGATGGACACATTCGTAGCTCGAGTTAAGGAAAGTGAGATTGGTTGTGGCGACTCCAATGATTACGCTGAGTCTACTAGATCTAAAAATCCAATGCAGCCTAGATGTGTGTCTTCGTCTATCTCTGTTTGTCATGATGCTTGCTCAATATATAATTTACGTATGCTTGTGACATACAGTATGTGTACGTGTACGTCGATAGTGTGACGGTGTCACACGATCGCCTCGCCTCGTATAGTATTTGTTTGGCAATACCATCATAGTGACTTGAGTGAGGAAGAAGAAGAGTGTTGTTCCTCTTAAGTTTGATGTGCACAGATTGAGTGATATTTCAATCGTTGGTCAGTTGTTGTTGTTGTCATCGTTGTCGTCTTTTGGGCTCCTCCTCAGACATCGTTAACTAATTCGTATCTCTGGTCCAACTGATGATGCTCTCTCTCTTTCTCTCTCTCTCTCTCTCGCTCGCGAGGAATATCGAAGTTCATCATTGAGTGAGATTGAGCCAAAAAAAAAAAAGAGTAGTCCTAGTAAGAGGATCGCCCTCCTCCTCCTCCTCCCTCAGAAACATCAATCGATATCACTCCTCAAATGGACACTGTTTAGCATGGCGCCAATTCACCAATTTCCACCTCCCATTCCTTGTATCTCCAAACACATACAGTACATATATACATGTACAAGGGTAGATAAATGTATTTTGGCCAACTTAATCACGTGACCAGTTTGTTCAATGACTTTGTTCTGCTATAGTGTCCGGCATATGTTACTAAATCTGCCATTATCTTGATTTGAACGAGCAGGCGTTGTCCGAATATAAGAAATTATGAGCTTATATACTATGCTATGGGGTTTCAACACAACTTCCGTAAAACTATATATATTTTTATTCATTGCAATAGTTTTTTTTTACTTCTCTTATCCAACAAGGGTCTCCCTTCTTATATATCCAAACATTTTTATCTCTAAAACACCATTAATTTCCATTTGTATCTATACTGTTGACATTACTTTTTTTGTTTGTTTTTGTTGTTTCTCAACCATTTCTTAACTTTCTAAAATGGACATGGGTATATTTTAGTGTTGAGATTGGCGATACAGCCAGTAGTGGTCACTCAATGTCTATGTGTGTCCAGTAGCTTATATTGATTGTTTATTTTTTCTGGAGATTGATAAAAAATAATTCTTTTTTATTGATTATTTTCCTCTTGTGTTTTGTTTGTCGCTCGCACTAATACTAATAATAATTGGAATGATAAGTTTTTTTTTTAATTTTGTAAATTATATTTACAATTTAATAAAACTACATCTAAAAGTAGCAAAATGTAATATTGCAAATTATTATTAAATTAACACTTTGATCAAACTTTGTAACACTTGAGACAATTAGTCACGTAGAGGCCTACTTCATTTGATGTTAGAGGTGTTTTATTTTTCATTCTAAACTTGATTTAAGTTTGGCTTTTTAGTGAAGTTAATGCTCGTCTTGTCTGAAGTGTTAAGAATGTACAGGAGAGAAAGTACAAAAAGACATTTCAAGAGAAGTGCCCATCTAATTGTAAAATTGTTAAAGAAACAATTTTTCGAGAGCAAAACTTAAATATAAGTAAATTTCGAATTTATACAGTGCTGTTAATTTCAGATTTTTCTACGAGACATTCCAGTCTTTAATCTATTTTCTTCTTTTAATTTAATTGGTTAGTCTCCGTTTTGTATTAATTTCATAATTTTTACAACATTCAAACTTTTGTAGACGAGTTTTTTTTTTAAATTATAAAACTTATTTGGAGTCATGTTGACGATTCTTAAAGAAAATATGAAGAAAAAAAAATTGCTTGTGCAATGAAGAAGATCTTGCAGAAAAGAAAGAAGGAAAGAAAACGAAAGGAAGAAGAAGAAAAAAAAATGTTAGTTGGGTTTTCTGAAGATAAGGGGAAATAGCAATTAGACGTTTTGTGTTCCCGAAATTATTCTTGTAGCTGATGCGGAAATTAAAACATGGAGATAGGGTTAGGCATCCTCTCTAAATCTCTTTCAGTTGAATGCATTTTTGGTTGCATTGGTACGGGGTGGGATGAGGGGAAGAGGATGGTGGTAATTTTGTACAAGAGCAAAAGAACCATCTCGTTCTTCCGGTTTCTTTTGGCTAATGGACGTTGACTTTGTTAAGAAAAGCTAAAATAAATTGACTTTGATAGTCAAGAAGTTGGCAGTATAGACATTGAGGGTTTTTTTTACAATACATTTTTAACCATCGGTCGAATAAACGGTTTTTAACAACAACAAAAACTATTGTAATGTAATATATTTTCTAAGTTTTAAGGTAGCAAAAATGGAAATGATAGTGTGACTAAATAAATTATGTTTGTGCCCCATCACCAAAGTTTTTATTGCTGTGTATTTTATTTTAATTTTGCTGCTTTCGTTAGCTTTTATAAAAATTATCGCTTTTCTAATAATTGTTTATGAATTTTTTTAAACAGTTCCATATTTATTTTAAAAGTTTTTTTTTTCACAAAAGGTGCAATTGAGAATGACAAAAAACTTCATTAGGTGGTTTAATGACATTTGGGTAAGAAGCAGTGGAGAATACAGGTAATTATGTTTCATAATTACTACAGTGACATACATTGTGGAACGACAACAAAAACAATCAAAATTATGTGCAGTAGGAGCAGCAAGCGATTTGTGGGAGCTGCAGGCTATTTGTAGGAGGAGTAGGCGATTTTTAGAAGCAACAGACAGTGAAAAGACAAAAAAAAACTCCTAGTACAACGTTATTTTAATAATTTAATATTAATAACAACGTTTTTGACAGTGCACACTGGACACATCTTTTTGTCCACTTGTATTTTGTGTAATTTAATGGAACAATCAAATTAACTTCTAGTGTGTGTAATGGGTATGACAAACACACACGCTTATGACATATAATTTTATTTATGATTTTTATTTCAAGACAGATTAGGATCTCATTTGTTTTATAAGATGAAGGATTTTTTGTAGAAAAAAAATCTAAATCTCTCTTTCAGAACATTGAGAGATGGTACGAATGAAGAGGCATATATTGCTTTTTTGTTGTTGTTGTTGTTAATTCCACTCACGTGATTACATCCTCCAGATTTAACAATTCACCTATCACAAGAGCCCCTATCTCATCACAGTCATTGACAAAACACAGGATGGTGGTGGCTTTAATAGCAGATTTTGTCCCCATTTCTTTTTTTTTACACATCTGAGTAGCTAATTTAATGAAGAACATCATAACTGAGGTCTATCTTATCTGTCGTCTATTCATTCATACACTTGTATGCATACTTTTCTTATTATGACCATTTTTATCTGGTGCGAATTTACGGTTTTTTTTGTTACTATACATGTATACATAACTGATTGCTTTTTTTATGTTGGAACTATTTTTTTTTTTGGTTTGATTACATGGTTTCTGATGGGTTTTTTTTTCTTGAATTCACTGTACATTTCACTGAATCTTCATAAGAAATTTCAATGTATATTTTTCGTTAGATCATCATCATCATCATCATCATGATGACACCACCAATCTGTGTGAAGTTTAGCTTCTCTGTTATCGGATTAAATTCCTGCCTATTTCGAAGTGTAAAAAGATACCAAGAACCATGGAAAAAGAATAAATGAAAGAAAAAGTTTTTTTTTGATCGAAAATTCCATTCTATTGTGTTTGTATAAGTAGTATTCTATACATATAAAATATAAAATGTATATTACTTCATTTGATGTATGTGTGTGTACGCGGCTATATAATGCTGTTTCTGTTTGGTGGAAAAAGGGAAAACCATTTTCAAATTCTACACATATATATATATATATATATATATATATATATATATATATATATATATATATATATATATGTATATGTAACCTTTTACATGAAAAGACTCTTTGCCGTGTTCTCTCTGGATGTATTTTGGAGATTTTTGTAGATGTATATTTTTGCAAAAGCATGCAAAATGATTTATATGTTGGTCTTAACCACTGTTATTTGCATGTGTTTAGGCATATAAATATATATATATATATATATATATATATATATATATATATATATATATATATATATATATATATGTGTGTGTGTGTGTGTGTGTACGCACAGTATGCGTAGAAAACTTGATTTGAATGTCGATCGAGCTTTTGAATTTTTGAGGTCTTAATTTAGATGTCGAAAAAAAAGGGGTTGTGGCCAGCAACCGACCAATTTTATGTTGAATAGGTCCTGTAAATCTAGGGAGTCCTAAATTGATGGATGTTTGTTCAAGAATTGGAGAGATGAGGGGGTGGGTTTTGATAAAAGGGTTGGAATTGAAGAATGAAAATAGGGGGGATTGGGGGTTAAAGGAGGATAGTATGATATAAAACTAAAGCTTTGTTTGAGCTCACAATTTATAGAAAGCCGAGAGTTGAATACTAGTAGTGTACAGTATACGTACAATGTACGTAGGCTATTGCCTTTTATACTATACATATATATGCTTCAGTGGTCAAATAAAACCTCTCTCTCTTTCTCTCTGTATATTATCAAAAGTGTTTTCTGAAGATCAGTTAAAATGAAATCAAAAAAAAGACTTATTTTGATGGAGAAAGTCTCTTTAAAAGAAATTGGGTAGAGAGAGGGAGACCGGGGGGGGGGGGAGAGAAGGGTAATCATTGTGACTGTGAACTGACTGACTGACATCTTTTCTCTCGCCTTCTTTCTCACACAAGTCAAGCATTAAAATTTAACATTAGTGGTTACGACTCTGCGGTTGACTGGCATTAAAAAAATCCCCATGGTTGCAACTTTTCTGTTGTCTGTGTGTAAAGTGTATAACAGTACAGTCGCTTGGAGTAGACACACATTCACTGGTTAAGGTCCTGTGTGGAATGCATACATGCACAATTTGTGTTATTATAGCTTATATTGAGATTGTATGTAGTTTTTTTTTCTTTCTTTCTTTCTGGATTTGGTGTCGTTAAGATTAAATGAAGCATAGAATGTTGTAAGCTTTTATCTGTATTATTATTGTATGTATAGGGTTATGGGCGTGGCGATTAGGCTAAGTGTGACTCACATCCACACAGACATACACTGTATGTGTATGTGTAATCGCTAAGGTGAAAAGTTAGGCATTCTACAGATTCCTTAGGCAAATTGCAGATTGTCTATGTAACAAGAAACTAATCTACATAAAGCCTTGATGAAATTGGGTGTGTTCAGTTTCTATGCATTCAATATGCATCTTATAGTGTATGTATGAGGTGCATTTAATGTCAAATATAGCCTATCTGGGAATTCAGTTTTTTTTTTTAATCTGGGACCTCAATTTTTGAATAATTAAGTTTTCCCATAGCGCTTCAAAAGTGCTTACGCATTTTGCATATTGACTAAAACATTTTAAATTGTGCAAATTTACTATCAAATTGGTTCTTTTGTATACAAGCTAGTAAGTGTGATGTAGGTATCTAACTAATTTTATTTTTGGTGGTAATTCTATGTATATATATATATATATATATATATATATACCATTTATATATATATATATATATATATATATATATATATATATACATAGAATTTATAGCAATCCACAGCATTCATAACAAGAAAAGAAGAAGAAGAAAAAAAAATCGATTTTTGAAGGTGTGTTACATTGCATAATAAATTTTCTTATAATTTATAAATATGGTTAAAATGATACTTTCATCAATGTTTGTCTATAATAGGGATTTTCTACATTGTTTAATATAAGTCTTTATGTGCTCATGGTTTACAATACTTATACTAAAAGTAACCTACTTATTGTAATTACAAATTTATTGATTTTTTATGCATATATAATGTATATAAAGGTAAAACCTAGGTGTAGTCATCCTAACATTTTTTTCGGTCTGTAGCTAACACGGTATTTTTTTTGCATAGAAAATGAATAAAGGGAAGAAGGGGAAAAATATAAAAAAAGGTGATGCTCGAAAATACATCTCTTGATAGGAGATCAATGTCGATTTTCATCGTCAAATAGGATTGTGATGGCAAACTGCTTAGTATTCGCAAAGAGCAAATAAGGCGCTAATTCTCTCAAAAGCTGAGAAGATGAATCCGATTTTCTAGAAAAAAGTGGGCGAGTGAGTGAGAGAGAGAGAGAGAGAGAGAGAGAGAGAGAGGAGCCCAAAAATTAAAAAAATTATATTATTATTATT
Source organism: Brachycybe producta (assembly GCA_036925085.1). NCBI lineage: Eukaryota > Metazoa > Arthropoda > Diplopoda > Playtdesmida > Andrognathidae > Brachycybe > Brachycybe producta. The sequence continues at coordinate 6,334,220 of JAUPFP010000007.1, read as the reverse complement.
ATTATTATTATTATTATTATTATTATTATTATTATTATTATTATTCATAAGTTTATTCATTGTTGAAAGAGCTAAAGGTGAACTTTAATGGAATTGAATTTAGTAAGAGAAAAATGAAGAAGAAGAAGAATTTTCTAACATATGCACTTAGGTTGTATGAAATTAAACTGGAATTTACTTTAATAAGAACATAAACATGTGAAGAGGGAAAATAAGAATCTTTGGAAGAGAGATGATTGCTAACAATTCCCATTGTATAAAAGTCTAGGCACTATATCCCATTGTGTGTGTAGAAAACTAACGTGATTTGAATGGTTTGAGGCAGAAAAGGGAAACAATAATGTATGGGATATTATAAAGATGTATCTTAATGAAAGAGAGAGAGAGAGAGAAATAGAATAAGAAAAATAAAGATGTTTATGTGTGCAGATTTTATTTTCTCCCTTTCTGTTTCTTTGAGATTTCATTTCAAAGACAGTTGATGTAACAAGCAAACTCCTTATTATATATTTAGAAATAACATTTGAATAAAACGACTCAAGTAAAAAAAAACCATACATTAGATTTATTCGTTAATTAGGTTTTATATTTATAGAAGAAAGGTCGAAAACTGCTGAAATGGATGTATTTAAACTGTTGAAGGATAAGAGGAGGAATGTCTTAAATTGTATGCCACAAAAGGGGCTTGATTTTTCTTCTTCTTAACTTTATTGAGGGGTTGAATAGGCAGAAATATACCCCTACTAGTGTTACGAGATAGTGGTGGAAAAAAAACTATCGATAGTATTGTTGATAGTTTTATGAAATACTAAAAAAAATATAGAAATTTATAGCCAACTATAAAAACGATATAACAACTTCCTTAAAAAAGATTAAAAATTATTAAATCAATTTTGAATATTATTTTGCATAATTTTACTATTTTTTTTCTCAAAAGATTCGATACAATTGATACAAAAACAGATAAATTGAAAAATAAATGATTAGAAAACAAGAATAAAAATGAAACATATTGGTTTTGGTTTTTATATTGGCGAGTAATTGTGCAGAATTAGAAAAAATGCAACTAATGTTAGGCTGGAAATACCCTCTTATTTCCATTATTTAATTGTTTTCATAACATTACATCTGTCCATAGACAAACCTAATGTATGTATTTGAGGTAATTTTTGAGTTAAGTGTAGCTGTTCTCAAATCATCCCAAACATTAATTAGTTCATTGAAGTTTTATTTCTTCAACAATCCTCAGATTTAAATTTTACAATTAAAAATCAGATTTCAAATAAACATTAGTTTTACAAACTATCAATAGTACTATCGGTTGCTCAACCAATCCATAGTCTTGACTATCGTAATAGTATTCCTATCGGTATCGGATCACTAGCGCCTTCAAACATCATCTTTTAAGGATGATTGAAAAATAGGCCCATAAAACTTAAAAAAAAACCACACGATTTCTATACACATACATTATATACTGTACAAAAGTATGGCACCCATTCTGTTAGGGTTCTGTATTTTTTTTTTGGGGCATTTTCGAAACCTCCAAACATTATTTGTTGAATTTATACTTTCTATAATGGTATATAGTAGTAGAATCTTATTTGTATTTTCTTTAGAGAGGTCGTTACACATTATACAATGAATGTTATTTGGATGGCTTTCAATACAAATGGATATTGGATGTATCTTATATTATGTTTGTGTCAACGTTTTTTTATTCCTTATATTTATCACCATTTTAACCTCAGGGGGAAGTTGGGTTATTTATTGATAACATCGAGTTATTGGAGCTAAATGGATACGCCAAGTCGATTTCCGTTGCGGCCACGTTCTCGATATAAAACTGTTTATAAAAGCTGAAAGAAATAAGAAAGAAAAAGTAAAAAAAAAAGCTAATTCCCTCGTCGTCCAACAACAGTTTATTTTTTTTCTTCTTTTTCTAGTCTTATGTAAACTTTCTTTTTTTAGTAGAAAACTCTACAGTAAGAAAATCCCTTTTATCTAAATCCTTTAATGGAATGCATATTTTAAAGTAGAAGTAAAGGTTTTTAGCCAATATTTAATAGTGTGTAGTCTATTTACGTTAGTCATAAATTCACGAATTTAACTTGTCACTTGAAATTCAACTTGAACCCTCTCTGAACAGTGGTTCAACACAGGAAAACTTTTCCACGCTTCTTGAATATAACAGGGTTTTGTGTGTTGCAACCGTACTCAGTGGGTTTATGTAAAGTTCAAATGCTAAGTTTTATTTTAGAAATTAAGATGGAAGAAAAATGGAAGGGAATGGATTTAATCTACCTCTGAGACGTTAGTGAGGCTTGTAATAGCATAATGTACATAACAATGTGTCATTTGCAATGTATTTCGCACACACACATACACATGCATATTATACATGTACACACAGCACTAATCTATAATGGGCACTCCATAAATTCCATTATTACACTGGCCTCTTCTATTGTCAACTAAATTACAGGGGAATCTGTTGTGTCAAGCAATTTAGCAAGCTGAAATGTAATGACTTGCATTCCACTATGTTCTATATATATATATATATATATATATATATATATATATATATATATATATATATATATATATATATATATATAGAACATAGTGGAATGCAAGTCATTACATTATTTATTTTATATATATATATATATATATATATATATATATATATATACATATATATATATATATATATACATATATATATATATATATATATATATATATATATATATATATATATATACATATATATATATATGGTGTACATTGTTGGTGTGTTATTATGTTTATGTTTAGGTCAGTGTGTGTGTGTGTTATTTTCAGCCCTTCTTTCTTTTCTCTTTCTACCCTTTTTCATCTCTTCATCTCTTTTTAGAAGATGAATATATGGTGTGTTTTTAATTGGTCACTTTACACATGAGGTTTGTCTAAATACTCGTCCATTAAAAAGAGATATCATGATGAATGATGATGGTGTTTTTTTTTTCATTTGGACTTCTTTTAACAAGTGGGGAACTGACGTTTTCAAATGAAAAAGAAAAGAATTTGAAATGTAATTTTCTCTTTCGTTTGAAATTACAAATTTTGTGTAGTTTCTTCAACAGACATCAACAACACACAATTATGTGTTTTTTTTTTGTATTACTGGTGCAGTGAGAGGGGGGGGGATAAACTTAAAGTCACTATCTTAGAAAAAAAAATGTGCTCCATCTACTTTTATATATTTAGGGGCTATATAAGTAAAAATAGACTATATTAGCAATAAATAAGAATAAGGCTTAAGACGACATATTTAAGACTGGTGGCACCGGATTTCTCTTTTTTTTTTGTTCCCATTGAATGGATCTTTAAATCTTCAAAATAGAAAGTTTGTATTTGTGTTTAATGGCGCCCACATACAAATAACAGAGAAATACCAACAACAAAAAATGGGTGAAAATCGTTCATTGCATGTTTGTTACATTTCTACAGTATTACAATACATAAAATATATGAAGTTAGTAGTTTTAACCTATATTTATATTTTAGATCTACTATTTTGATTATTTCTTTGTGGTTAAAATAAATGAATGCGTGACCGCGATATAGGAATGTATTCAATGGAGGAACTACGTGTGATTCTTACCACAAGGGTTAAACCATGTATTATAATGTGGCCCTCAAAATGTGGCTTACCCGCATTGCTTCAAACGTTCCCCCCTTAAATGTGGCAAACACTTACTACAGATCTGCATTATATGTTTGCCTTAGTCCCTAATGTGTGGAGAGAAAAAAAAATTCTCGGTGGCTGTCTCTAGATTACTGTGTTGCTTATATCATGGATGGTATTTTAGTGTACCTATTTGATGTAGGATACTAAACAATGGTCTTTTTTATCTGTTTGGGGCATTTATACCTCGAGTTGAGTTCTTGTGTAATATAGCTGTACAGACTTTGGAACTGAAAATCCCTTGGGGTAACTCTTAATTGCGAATCTAGTGGTAGATTCCCCATACAGGGAACGGTTTTGTCTCATTATTGATGGAGTTAATGCTCTGCAAATTGTCGCTTAGGTTACACATTTTCGTGTCTCTACGTTGAAGTCACCCTTTTTTTTTGCTTTTATTGAACATGTTTAGGTCGATATTGTAATGACTCATGATGTAAAAATTGTTGGTTTGTTCCTTGATAGAGCTGCTTTTTCGACTCAACTTTTGAGGCTTAATTTTTTTCTCGAGAAGTATAGAATTTTTATGTATTTAGTTTTAAATGGTCATCACATATAATCGAATTATTATAAACTCTTAAAAGGTTTTCATGATCGTCTCATTGTTTTGACAAAAATGACATGAAACCTTCACAGTTTGGTGCAGTATAGTACCGGTAGTTAAATTTCTAGCGCAACCAGAAATATGCTTTTTTTAAATCAGTAAGAAATTAAAGCATAGAGTTTTCTGGATAACAAATGGTATTTACTAGAGAACTATTGAGTTCAAAAATGCTTAATTGTGGGTTGGTTGAATAATTTCAAATGATGAATTTTACTAGTAAACTGTAAAGATTCTCAAGAAAAAAAAACTTTTCAACAAAATACATACAAGTTGTAACTAAAACCTTTTTATATATATATATATATATATATATATATATATATATATATATATATATATATATATATATATATATATATATATATATATATATATATATATATATATATATATATATATATATATATATATATATATAAATATATATATATATATATATATATATATATATATATATATGTATATAAATATATATACAGTATCTAAAAAAAGTTTTCTTTTTGTTTCTGATTTTTGAGCCATTAATAAGATTTTAGATCTTGTAAATAATTTTATGTAAGCCTTACATGTGTTTTTAAGAAGAGAGACAAAAGTTGTAAAAAGATGGTATAGAAATTGTATATATAGGCTTGTTATGTGTATAGTCTTCATGGATGTGAACGGTAACATTTGGTGTGGAATGAATCGAATGTGAAAACCGCACTTGATAACTTGTCGTATAAAACTGATAATTCGATTTAGCTCTCCTTTGGTGTGTGCTTGATTCACGGTTCTTTTATGGTGAGAACCATTTGCCGACATTTGTGTCTCTTTTTTTTTCTCTCTCTCTTTCTTTTCTCTATGTATAGAATGTGTTGCTCTGCCTAGTAAATGTGTCTTCCTATATGTATATATAGATGTATGCGTGTGTTGATTGTGTCTGTTTCAGAAATGCAATGTAATACATCCCAGATATTTTTTTTTAAAAAAAGTGGGATTTTTTTTTTTGTTAGAAGATCGAAATTGTTTTTCAAATGTGCCGCGCACTCTTTTATGCGACTTTAGAAAACACAAACACTTTTGCATTGTCTCTTATGTTTGTCTGTCCATGCATTATTAATGTTTGAGCATAAAAGATGTTTTCTTTTCTGTTGTGATTTCATAATGCACGAGAAGGAGGCTTTTCTTCAAGTTTTGAAGTGAATGTGTGGTTTTACCGTTAAAAATTAGATTTAACCGTCAGCTTTTTTTTAAAAAAAAAAAGTTATATAGGCCTATTCAATTGAATCGCTTTGCCACCCATCACCTCCATCTCTTTTTTCATTTTTTTCTTTCTACTATATATATAAGCTCAAGAGATAAAAGAATAACTTTGTAAATACTTTACATGTGGAAAACTTTTTTAAGTGTTTAATCTAAAATTTGGCGGTGTTTGTGATTTTAAAAATTTTTTAATATGTCTATTGATGTTTACTTGAGATGTGTTAAAATCTGAGAATGGGTACCATTAACAGGACCCCGGCGTAAGGGTTTCATGTGCCTTAAGCGAAATTTAAAATGTACTTAATGTACTTTTAAGTAATTATAATTATATTTAAAAGAAAAATTGGCACACAATTAGTTTTCGAATTACTTTCAAAAGTAATTACAACTGTTCTATAGAGCTACAGTATGTTTATTTTTAAATATATAATAACATGCAAATGCCCATAACCTGTTTCTTGATTCTTCTAGTTTGTAAGAATTTTGATGTCACTTCTTACAACTTTATATATATATATTTTTTTACCTGTTATTGATTTTCTGATTTGTCAGACTAGAAAGAAACAGTGAAAACAAATAAATAGCATTTGCTACATCTTGGTACAAATGTACTACGTATCTTCTACAATATACGAGCGCGTACTCTGAACCTTATTAAAAGATGGTTTATAACTACTATTGTTCTCATATACATATATTTATATCTTATGAAATCAATGATGTCATGATCTCTACCAAATTTAGCTCCTAATTTAAAATTATATGCTATTAAGTGAAATTAGAGAGGAGGCGTACTATTTCTCTTTTAACTGTGTTTCCATTTTTAACAAGAGGAGGAAATTGATGTAAAAAGTTTCAAGTTTTAAAGATAGTTTTTTCTTTCCCTTTTTTGAAAAGAGACAAGAGATATTTTTGTATTTTTGTATGCAATTAAATAGAAAAACCCACATGTTCACATGTCATAATGAAAAGTGGGGCTTAAAACTTCTGCTGAATGCAATTGTTTGTTGTTTAAATGATTTTCTAATTAATTAAAAAAGATTTGGGGTGATGAGGTGGTGTCCTTGTGTGTGTATGGTGAGGGGGTGGGGGAGGTTTTGTTTATATATAAAATGAGAGAGGGAAGAATATATGGGGGGGAGGGGGCGGGTTTATATATACATTGGACAAAGCAATATTATAGGTTTTATGTATTTACTAGAAAAGACTTTGCCAAGTGAAATATGGAGACGATATTGCAGAGATGTACGTAAATGGGGCGAATAAAATGTTGTAAATCACGTTGAAACTGGGGGTGGAAGGAGGAGAAGGAGGTTTGGAGGTTGGTTTAAAGGGGGATTGGGTGGAAATGGGGAGGAAGAGATGTTCAGTAGGCAAAAGATAACGTCTAGCTACTATTTAAATACTAAATGCCATAAAATAGCTCATGCGATGTTAAGGCTCAACATTGCAACCGTTTCTCTATTCCGGATTACAAAATCAATATTATAATCGCTGCAAAGTCTCTCTTTCTTTCTTTCTTATATTTTTTGAGTTCCATCTCGTCTTTCTTGCCTCTCTTCACTCTATACATATATATATATATACATAGTCTTTATATAGCCTATAGTTAAAACGATTGTTCTGTTTGTGAAGACTGGACGCCTCTGTCTACATTTTAAAGCCCCTTGGATATAAGAATTCTATGATGCATACATATTTACATATATAAAAGTCTTATATTTATTTGTAAAAATTAAAAAAAGTTTTATTTGAAAGAAATATAAAACTGACAAACGCATGAACACATAAAACACTAGACTTTATTTGTTAGAAAAGTCAGATTTATTTATCCTTAAGCTTTTTTTTTATTTCTCTCGTGAAAGAAAACAACTTGAGCAAGACAAACACTACTGTATTAGTGTTTGTCAACTAGAGATTACTGATTAGATTATTTAAATGAGTAGCCTGTTTTTTGAATGTTGTATTAATGGGAACGAGTACAGTACAGCTCAGAGAACAAAATGAGCATTTGTAATTCCATTGGCTCATTCTGACAGTGTAACTCTCATGCTAGATGAACTTCAGTGTAAATCACTAGCAAACGGTAGAGCTCAGCAAAGCCTTGCTCTTTTTGAATGCTAGGTAGCTGCAGGGAACAGAGCATTGTTAAATGGAATTTCTACTAGAAATCCATGTATAAGTAGACATGGCGATTGAAAGCTTATTAAAGAAACAATAGCTAGAAGTGATGCATATTTGTGGCCTTTCTTTCCAAATGTATTTAAGACTATGGAATTTTCTTCCAGTAGAGATAGTTCTATTTAAGGACGAATTCAAATTGATGTTGATGTCTAAACGATAAACGACAATCATTTATGATTGGGAATTATCCCCCTGCCACATGGCTCTTGAGCTGATTGTAGATGTACTGAGTTGGATTGAATTGCATTCTCAGCATCCAAGGTGACATTCTAGGTAGAAGAGTCATGCTATGCTTACCAGTGATCACTAGGCCGTGATATACTTCTATCCATAAACAAAGAACATTTTTAAATATGAGCAGCTGACTACTTATATGGTGATATGATTAATTTAAATATCACAATCTTGATTTGATAAATATGGCAGTTATTTTGGGTGGTTTTATTTAGCTTTGTTTTGTAATAAATTAATTTAGATTCATTTCGATTATTAAATGATAGCTACTTTAATAAGGTAAAGATAAAAATGTGTTTTCAAGTAAAATAATTTATATTATAGAGAGATTAAAATAGCAGTTAGAACTAGAACTCTAGTCTCTAACCAGTTTTTTTTATTCTAAAACAATTTTTTTTGCAGTAGTTAGATAATTATTTTGACCTTTTAACTGGTATTTATACATTACTGCTAGAAGAAAACAACCATCAATCAATTATTGGAAATAGATTTTTTTTTAGAAAACGCCATTTTGTGGTTGATAAGAAAAGGCATGTGATTAAAATTTTTTAGCCATGGTGACCCTAAGCCGATCAGTCATTATTTTTTTACTGGTGATGGTCAGTGGTGGTTTTTTTTTGATGGATTATACTGAGAATGATATTTTTTTCTCTTAAGTTGGTTTTAAAGTGTAAACTCCCGTCGAACTCTGGTTATTCTATCTTTCAGGAGTAAAATTGAAGAGAAACTTGAAAGTATTTTAGAAACTAGAAGATTTGTATATTTTAAAATAAGCTTTTTATGTGAGTTTCAAAATAATCTCAACTCAGGGGCAGACTGGGAGAAGGAAAAAAACGGCCTGGGAAAATTATTTACTTGTATTTAAAAACGCCACCACCTTGTTCCATTTTCATTTTTGCCCATAAAAAGGTGTCATTTTTTATATTTTCCATTAGCGAGTGTAGCGAGGAAATTTTTTTAAGTGTGATTCCTTGCAAAATTATTTTACCCTTTCATATATTTTCTTACTTTGCTGTTTTTTTGTGTTTTTTCACTCTTTTGATATTAACTACTGCTAAAAACATGTGTTTTCTGTTCATTTTTTGTGTGATTTTTTAAAATTTTCTTTGTCTCATAATGAAATCGGCCCTATAATGCAAAATCCGGCCCTCAAACTGTGCAGCCAATCTGAAAAACGCCTCATTGCCCGATAGGCCAGTCCACCCCTGGCCAAACTTTAAGCAAATGATATTTTTGTTCATCAAATATTTATTTTTAAAATAATAAAATTATATAAAAACTAGTGGGGTAACCCATCATAAATGACGGGAGCCAAATTCACAGGCAATTGTGTCCTGCCTTAGAATTTTTTTTTCTACGCCCTTTTATGATGTCAGACCAAGTAACAAACCAATTAGAAATTGATGACGTTCATAAAACAGCTGAGCAAAAGAAATTCTAATGCTGGGCACAATTGCCTGTGATAAACTGTAGTTTAATTTTGCTACTCTTATCCCCTCCCCTTTTTATATTTGAAAGAGAAAATGAGCTTAGCATTTTCTCTGGTGTGCTCATGCACGTCGTTTGTTCCTTTTTTTACTGCTTTCATTTCAATTTCAACCACCCCCTCCCACTTTTTTTCAACCCTCCACGTTTCTCTCTCCCCCTTCTACACTTTCCAACCTTTTCCCCTCTCCAATTTAATATCACGGGGTTCTTGGATGGGAAGGGTGCAACATATAGTTGACCTTGAGAAAAAAAAGCTGTTCATTTCTTCATTTATTTAAATTTATATAAATTCCGACGTGCTTCAATGGTTTTGTACAGTTACTCCACACACACACACACACACATACACAGACCTGGGATATTATATATATACTAGTGGGGTAACCCATCATAAATGACGGGAGCAAAATTTACTTTTTACTTTTTCCTTTTTTTACTCCTTTCATTTCAATTTCAGTCACCCCCTCCCACTTTTCTCTCTCTCCCCCTTCTACACTTTCCAACCTTTTCCCTTCACCCCTCCCACTTTTCTCTTTTTCTCCCCTTCTACAGTTTCCAACCTTTTCCCCTCACCCCCTCCCACTTTTCTCTTTCTCTCCCCTTCTACACTTTCCAACCTTTTCCCTTCACCCCTCCCACTTTTCTCTTTTTCTCCCCTTCTACAGTTTCCAACCTTTTCCCCTCACCCCCTCCCACTTTTCTCTTTCTCTCCCCTTCTACACTTTCCAACCTTTTCCCTTCACCTCTCCCACTTTTCTCTTTTTCTCCCCTTCTACAGTTTCCAACCTTTTCCCCTCACCCCCTCTCACTTTTCTCTCCCCCCCTTCTACACGGTCCAAAGGAAGAGTTCAACATATAGTTGACCTTGAGAAAAAAAAACGGTTCATTTATTCAAATTTATATAACTTCCGACGTGCTTCAATGGCTTTTGTTACTCCACACACACAAACACACAGACCTGGGATATTATATATATAATTATATTGTGACGGACCTTTTTCCGCTAGTAGAATCTGCTCTTTTTGGTTAATACGAGCGAGTTTACACTCGTATTGATAGTGGTTGGCTAGGCCACTAATTCTACTGGCCCGGGAGGACTAGACCAATATAACGTCTATTTTATGTCCTCACTAGTCTCTGGCAAAAGACTTCACAGTCTTGAGGATCTTTAATCTCTGTATCTCTCGGACTTTCGTCCGTAAATCTGCCCTAAGAATCGTGTAAAAATATACTCACTTGTACGCTGCAGGTTTGCACCTGTTGGGACCTTTTTGATGTATCCAAAGAAGGTGAAGACCTGCAAAAACGATGAATTTCACAATCGCGGAGTTCAGGTTTCGAATAATAAACACCACTGGTTTAAAATAGAAAATCGAAGGTTTATTTCGTAGATATAAACAAGAATAGCGAACTGGTTTTTTTATACACACACATAAAAATATCACTTTAGAAAATATAAGTTAAATCGAAAAAATAAAAGAACCTGGCCAAAAATGGGCATAGGTTCGGTCTGTTAAAATCTTCTCAAAAAGCGTTTTTGACATTACAAATGTAACTCTTTATATACCCTGAGAATCCACAAGTCGGATTCTCAGGGCACAATTCGATAATTGGTTAAAACAATATTTTGGACCAAATGGACCAATCAAGAGATTGATCCATTTGTCCAAAATCACGATTCATCCCCTGTTATCACACATAGGTGATAACAGGAGAAACGAAAACAAAATCAAATTAAAAACGAATAACTCCACTCATGTGGAAGTAAAAATGAGGGGGAACGAAAAGGTCAGATTGTAATCTCTAACCATATGATATCTGGGTCACTTGGTACCAAAAGTACCGAGTGGCCCAGAAGCTAAATAAAGTACAGGGTGACGTTAAAAAAACCCCAAAACGAAAAACGCTACATAGCGAAAATAAGCGGCGGGCCCAAACGTCTCACTCCCCCCGACTAAGCGGAAAGTACCCTACTTTCCAAGACAATTTCTAAAATCCCCCTCCCCCCGACTGGATCTAAATTAACGAAACCCAGGGGTATCACAGAAAGAAAACGTTTCAAAAAAAAAATAAAATTTGATTACAGGTTTCTGATACAAAAAATTACACAAAATTTTCTAGAATAAATTAATTTCGACTAGAAATTAGACTCAATCATCGCACCCACTGGTCCGGCGATGACTCTGTTTCTTGTGGACATCTTTCTCTATGGTTCCGGCGATAGGTGGCCGCGTCGATCCCTCCTTCCGAACTCTCCTTCCGTCGTGGTCTCGTAGAGCCGCTCCAACGTCTCCAGCGGGACGACAGTCGACCGCTCCAACGTCGCTAGCACGGTGGCCTCCACAAAGTCCAACATCCTGGTGGCGGAGTAGTCCCTCTCGATGGCCCTCGGCGAGTGGTGACGAAATCGTCGATCCTGGTTCCGATCAGGAATCAGGGTGGCCAACATCGTTTCGGCGATGAGTTCTAGAGTCCTGGTGCGGGATTGCTCCCGGGTTCCAGGGTGGATCAGCTGAATCATGTTTGGTTCATCGCTTGCATGAAGTGCGACGACGGCGGGATATCCTGGCGTCTCCAAAACTACGGCGGTCCAGAGGACATCTCTTCTGGGTCGTGGTCGTTCATTGGAAATCTCCCGTCTACTGTTGAACACTCCCAAATATCGGAGTGCGTGTCGTCCTCCGCGTCTAGAAAAGGAAACTAAACCATTATTAAGGAGACGTAACTGACGCTCCTGTTCCTCTTCTGGTGTCGTCTTTGAAGGCGACGGTGACTTAGGCTTTGCTGCTGGCTTAGGGATTGCTCCCTGAGATGGCACTGCTGTTGGAATGGCAGGGTGTCCTCGGCATCCTTGAAATTGTTCATCCCGACGAGCTTTTCGGCGGGCAGCGGACCCCTGACCTTTCGGTCGTCTCATCTCTCTTGGTCGGTCCCTTGGCGGCGATTGACGGTCGAAGTGGACTTCCCTCCTCTTGTTCCCCTCCCGGACGACAGTTACTGTCGATCTTGGCTTAAATGGAACAATGGGCGGTAGAGATTTGGACGATACTTCTCTTGGTGGTGTCGGGACCGAAATTGGCCCTGGCAGCACCAGTTTCTTTGCTAAATCTGGCCGGTATCCTCTCACGGTGGGCTCGTCCACTGTGGCCCAACTGTTGGCAGGAGATGCATCACGGACCGGCTTTCGGGTGGTCGGCAACACGGTGCCGACTTCCGGGACTTCTATGGGCTTTTGACCCCTCTTGATGCACTCTTCATTTTGTTTGGCGATCCATTCCTTCATGGCCCTCTTGTCTGCGTTGCGTTCTCCACGTGTGCGGCCCCGGCGGTTCGAGGAGTATAATTCTGCAGGTACTCCTTCGGCATCACTGCCGGGCGGCGTGTCCATCTCCTCTGGAGGACGTGGAAACTGCTGGGCTGGGTCTCTGGCGGGTCCCATGTACACATCGGGCTCGGGATTACCTAGCTGTGGAGGCGAAGATCTCATTAAGGGGACGAAACGATTGATTAACTCATCTTCCGATTCGGGGCTCTTTCGCTTCTTAAAAGAGTTGCCCGAATCGTTCCGGTTCTTCTCTGAAGTTGAGGCATCGCTGCCTGAAGGTTTCCCAGCCGTGGTGGCTGCATCGGTCTTCTGGGCGGCGTCCTCAATCTCCATCACATCGTCATCGTGGTCGCTTCCGAATAAGGCGGTGAAATTGAAGGAATCCTCGCTGCTGGCTGACTCCTTTCCGAAAGAACGTGGCATCTTCTTCTTAAAAATAAACTTTTCGGCACTTGACACCTTAGAAAATCGCGAAACTTCACTTTCGCGTGCTTCTCTTTCAGAAGTGAATTTGAAAGTGGCGTCCAAAATGGCGGCGGCGTCCCCACGTGGTTCTAAGGGGTTGCCAAGTCTAATTTCCGGGTTAGAAGAGGCGGAGCTATTAGCTATTTCCGGTTTCTCTTCTTTTGCTCTTCTCTCGATTTCTCCCACCAGGCGGCGCTGTGCAAGGCGGCAAATTCGAATTTCAGCATCATTTGAAATTTCTTCTTGACTCTCTGGGTCTAATTTGGTCGTTTTAACGCCAAATTTCGCCCATCTTGGTGGTAAATTAGCTTTTGCATAATTTTTCTTCTCTCCACCACGTGTTTGCACACGGGAATCCAATTGGACTGGTTCCTTTGGAGCAGTTTTCCTTGGTCTCCCGCGTTTTCTTTTAGGTGGTTCCAGAGGAATTTCTGGAACTTCCTCTTCTTCTTTTTCAGAAGTTTCCGGATGAGTCTCTTGGCTGGCATCGGGGATAACTTCTTCTTCTTCTTCACGATGAACTTCTGGAGTATTCTCAACAGGTAAGTTGTCGTCTGCTTCGTTGATAATTTCTTCACCAGCGTCGGACTCTTCCTTGGCGCTGGTAGTCTCTTCAATGTCATCAGGTAAGTTTGTTTGAGGAGCCCTCAGGTCATTGGCCTCGAAATAGGGTCTCATTTGCTGAACATTGACGGTGTCTCTCATAGTCAGACCAGATCGAGTGACGTACTCGATCTCGTAGACTAGATCGGTTATCTTCTTCGTGACAAGGCAGGGTTCCTTGTATGGCCAGATAAGTTTCTGAGCCATTCCTGGCTTTGGCACACGATCTCTTATGAGCACTTTCTGACCCGGCTTATAGTCCGGAATCGTACGATGCTTTTCGTCGTAATTTCTTTTCTGCATCTCTTGGGCAGCTTCGATATTCTTCTTAGCAGCATCCAAAGCTGGATCGGACTGCTCTGCTTCGTCTGTTACGGGCGGTGGCACGATAGGAGCGCGTGGCATCATGTTATCCAACGTGGTCCTGGGCTCGCGCCCGAACATCAATCGATATGGTGAAAATTTCGTTGAGTTATGTTCTACCAGATTGTAGGCCATAACCGCGTCACCTAATTTCTTTTTCCAGTCAGCCTGTTGCTGAAGGACATCCAAGTGACGTTTCACCACTTCCATGACTGTATGGTTCGTTCTTTCTGCCAACCCATCAGCTTGTGGATGATAGGCGGTCGTGGCAGCATGCTGGATTGCGTAGGTCTTGAAAAACGCTTGAGTCTCATTACTCAAAAATTGGGGTCCTCGATCAGTGATGATCTTCTGAGGAACTCCAAATTCGTTTACAATTTTATCTTTGACGAAGGCAATTGCTGCCTGAGCGGTTGCTCTTGCCACTGCTTTGGCGATGCAATACTTCGTCGCGTAGTCCACTGCAATCAAAATATGTTGAACTCCTCCGACTGACTTCGGAAGAGGACCAACATAATCCATCCCCCAACACTCTGTCGGCTTTCCCACAATGATTGGTTGTAACAATCCAGGTACTCTTTGGTGCGACAGTTTGGTTCTCTGACAGATGTGGCACGACCTGACATAGTCGGCGACGTCTGCTTTCATTGTTTTCCAATAGAATCTCTTCTGGATTCTCTTCATCGTTTTGGTGAATCCGAAATGTCCGGCCTCAGGCACATCATGGAGCATCTCGAGAATCCCAATTCTCAATTGTCGGGGCACAGTACACGTTAGTACTGGCACGGTGTCTTCATACTTCATGTGGTATAAAACGCCATCCACTATCGCAAATTTCTTGTGATAGGGATGCAGTCGATCTTGCTGGAGTGATTCTTTGATGAGGAGAAGTTCTTCATCAAGGGATTGCTCCCGTTCCCACTGGAAATCGTTGTAGACAGTAAAGATGTGAAGGTCCTCGAGAGCTTCCATCTCTCCATTCTTCTGCTTCCAATTAGCAGGAACGTTGCTCTCGTAACGTGAGACACAATCGGCGTCCACGTGCGTTTTACCCTTCTTGTAAACTACCTCATAATTATATGGCTGTAGTTTCATCTGCCATTTACCCAATCGGCCATCTAAATTCTGTGCTGTTCTTAAATAACACAGGGCCTTATGATCGGTAAATATCTTGAATTTCCGGTTGAAAACGTACGGTCTGGCTTTTTCTATGCCATAAACGATGGCAAGACATTCTTTTTCAGTCGTTCCGTAGTTTCGTTCTGCTCCTTGGAGTTTTCGGCTATAGTAACCTAGAACTCCAGGTTTCCTTTCGTTTTTCGCATACTGATAAATTATGACACCAATCTGGTAATCGCAAGCATCAGTGTGCAAGGCAATTTCTGCCTCCGGATCATACAAAGTTAGAATCGGAGCGGAGCAAAGAGCCTTCTTCAGACCATCAAAAGCGACCTCGCAGTCGTCATTCCACTTGAAGTCCAGGTCCTTCTTGACTAGGGCTTGCATTGGTTTGGCGATCTTGGAGTAATTTTCAATGAAACGGTTGTAGTAGCCGGTCATTCCAAGGAAGCTTCTGACGTCAGTCACGTTTTTCGGTGCAGGAAATCCTTGAATCGTCTGCACTTTCTCTTCATCAGGTCGAATACCAAGAGCACTAATCTTGTGGCCAAGGTAGTTGATCTCGTCTTCTCCGAAGAAACATTTGCTGGGTTGAAGACTTAAATTGGCGTTCCTGATGAGCACCAAGATATCTTTCAATCTTTTCATGAACTCTTCGAAGTTCTTCGCAAAGATGACAATGTCATCTAAATAAACCAGGCAGGTCTCCCATTTGTGGCCTGCCAGTAACAAATCCAAAGCACGCTGCATCGTCGCAGGTGCATTCATCAAACCAAACGGCATTCTGTTAAATTCGTAGAGGCCATTTGTGCATACGAAAGCCGTTTTTTCTCGATCTCTTTCTTCCACCGGAAATTGCCAATAACCTGATATTAAATCCAAGGTTGCAAAGATCGTGGCTCCAGACAGAGAGTCGAAAGCGTCATCTATCCGTGGTAACGGATATTGGTCAGATTTGGTTTGAGCATTTAATTTGCGATAATCGACGCAAAATCGATGCTGACCATTCTTCTTCTTGACAATCACCACCGGACTTGCGTACGGACTCTTGGATGGGCTAACAATACCAGCGTCCAACATATCACGTAGTGTCGACTTGATGATCTCTCTCTGAGCAGGTGAAGTACGCCGGAGCGGTTCTCGAACCGGCGGGTTTTCACCCGTGTCAATCACGTGTTTTGCCAAATTTGTCTTTTTCAAGTCGGAGGTCTTGAAGGCAAAAATGTCTCTAAATTCTCCGAGAAGTTTCCGAATCGCCATTTGTTCTTCTCTTGAACGATTCGGGTTGACATTCAGACTGTCTTGAAATTTGACATAGTCTTGCACTGTCACTTCGTCACTCTGTGCTTCAATTTTATAAATCGAGGGGCCCACAGGCACATCAAGAGCTGTAATGGCGTCCTCGATCTCTGCGATCGTTTCTCTGGCTCCGAGGTGAATAACCTCTCCAGACGGATTGAAGATTTGAATTTGAAGGATAGACTTTCCTCTTCCTTCGACGATCCCAGGAGAAACTTTGACTCCTCTCTGCTGGAACGTGCTTTCGCACGAGTCGATGAATTGAAGACTACCTTTTTGTAAATCATCAGGAGCATTGACCTCGACGATTGCAACTTTTTTCGGATCCAGCACGAGATTCTGGACCAGACGTAGCTTAGCTGGCCCCTTCTTCAGGAGTTTCTCTTGCAGATCTTCCTCTTCTTTATTCTTAAGATTTTCAATAAAATCTTCTGCTTTTTGGTTCTTTTGGAGAGTGTCCGGCAACAGTTCCTCTCCAAAGTACACTTTCTTCTTGTTCATGTCAAGGCAAAGGTTGAGGTCTTTACCGAGATCGTTTCCCAGCAAAGCCTCACGTCGTCCTTTGATGACAATCAGCTTTCCTCTGACAAGTTTTTCGGCGACTCGAATCGGCACGATGACTTGTCCCATGATGTTTAATGGATTTCCTCCGGCGCCAGTCAAATTCGGCGGAAAAGGTAGCGGATCCATTACCAACTTCATCTGTTTGACTAGTGACTCACTTATGACAGAAGCTTCGGCACCACTGTCGGTAGTCATCACTAACTCACGACCTCCGAAGTTCACACGAACTTTGGGAGCCGTCTGCTCATCTTGTTGTTGGACTTGAAGTTCACGAGGCGTGACTGTCTCAGTCAACTTGGTCCAAACATCTTGTATTGTCTTCGAACAACACTGGTTTTTCAACCGACAGAGAAGACTAGACTCTGCAGCTGAATTAACAGGTGTGGCTACTTTCTTTTTCGCCACTCCATGTTCTGCTTTGGTTTTAACAGGAGTAGCTCCTTTTGAGACTACTACCTGTTCTGCTTGGTTTTTAGCAAGAGTAGCTCCTTTTGAGACAACTACTTGCTCTTCTTTAGTCTTAACAGGTGTGGTTACTTTCTTTTTCGCCACACTCTGTTCTGCTTGAGTTATAACAGGTGTGGTTACTTTCTTTTTCGCCACACACTGTTCTGCTTGATTGTTAACAGAAGTAGCTCCTTTTGAGACTACTATCTGTTCTGCTCGATTGGACATCTTAGCGTCGTTCGTCTTTACAAACGACGTAGAGGCCCCACTTTGCAGTGGGTTCCGCCGGCTCCCATTTTCGTGAATGGTACGGATGTGGATCCCATCTCCAAAGTCTGCTTTATGTCGTGGAGAGTCCTCTAGCTGCACCGCAGCACAGCTCTGCTTAGGAGTCGTTGATTCCTCTTCTCTGTTGTCGTTTTGGCACAGGCTACCCAGACCTGGAGGCATCCCAGCATGGTTGACCGCAGCCAAACCAATAGATCCTCTCGTTATCTGGTCCTGTCGGACCGTGACGTCAACCTTTGCAGGTTTCGTTGACTCCTCTTCTTTCGGGCTCTCGTTGACATCTTCTTTTTCGGGCGTCACTACTGTGGGTGCGAGTGGCGCCCTTAGTAGTTTAAAGTCGTCAGATGGTTGTCAAAATGGAAATAATGCGTTCGATTATTTATTAGGACAGGCACCATCTTCATTCCATTGGGTAGAACATGGATTTCGTCGGCGCGGATAACTTTCGGCGCCGTCGTTTCCGACGGTTCATCAACTCTACTAACTGGAGTTGGTGGAGTCGTCTTGTTCTCCTCCTTCTTTGGTTTCGGTTCGTTGGGACACTGGAACGCTCGATGTCCAGGCTCCTGACATTGGTAACAGATGAGTGGCCCAGTAGACTTCCTTCTCTGCTGGGGTCTCGATCCACCATCTCGATTTGGTTGTGAATCCTGCGTCTTTTCAGACGTGGCCGGATTCTTAGGAGTCCACGTCTGCTTCCTTTGTTGTTGCTGCTGTTGTTGCTTCTGCTGCTGAGGCTTCTGCTGCTGGGCCGGTTGGTTACCAGTAGACGTCCTGTATACTAGCATCTTCTCCTCTATTAGTTCTCCTTCTGTTTGGGCTGCAAATTTAACAAAGTCATATAAATTGTCTTTAGGTGCCCCAAATAGATACTGTTTGAGAGATGGTAGCAGGCTCTTCCTCAGGCTCGAGATCAACAAAGAGTCGTCATCATTGGGATGTATCCTTCGATACATCTCTGCATACTCTTCCGCATAGACTTTGAAGGTTTCGTTGTCCTTCTGAGTCCTTGCGGACAGCTCGTTCTTCATCCTTACTTTCTGGTCCGGCAATAGAAATTCATTTATAATTCCATTTCTCATCATGATCCAATTGATCTCGCCATATTCCAAGCGGAAACGAGCAAGCCATTTGATCGCTCGTTTTCGAAGGAGACCAGTAAAGTGGCTGCATCGCTGCAGGGAGTTCCACTGGTGCGCAATCGCAATATCTTCGAACTCTTCGATATATAGAAGGATGTTTTCAGATCCAGTATACTTCGGAAAACCCTGGAGTGGATGTAGCGAATTCTTTTCAGAATACGGCGTAGGTCCCAGGTTTGGAGTCCATTCAGGAGCTTCAGGCCTGAGCTTTCGCCCGGATTCTGTCGGTGATTTGCTTCTATTTCTGAGATTTCTCTCATGTGTGTGTTCAAAGCGGCGTGGAGTCGATTCTCCACATAACCGTCTTACCAATTCTTCTCGACTTTCAGGAGTAGCGTCTTTCATCAGTTCGGCAAACCGGTCGACCATCTTCTGTTCGTTGCTTCGTCGAGAGGCCTCAGAAGATGCTTCAGTCTTGAGTCGGGTGTCGGCTTGTCGTTCTTCGTCTTCAGCACGCTGTTCTTCCTCCTGGAGTCGCTTCTCTGACGCAAGGGCCCTCAGCTTGTCCTCCTTCTCCTGCTTCCGTGTCTCTCGGGCAACACGGCGTGTTTCCCGAGCTTTCGCTCGTTCCTTTACGAGCTGTTCACGTCGGCGTCTGTATTGGAGTTGCTGGGAGAACCTTGCGGTTATTCCGTTGGTATTCATCATTATTTATCGTAATTTGTGTCAATAAAAACGTAAAAATGTTTCGAAAAATTTTGTTTGGTTTCAAAATTGTTTGCACAATTGAATTACGATAATTCTCGTGTTTTTCAACACGTTTCTTAGGGCAAAACGAGGTAGCCAGTTTTATAAACTGCCCAGCTCCTCCACCATATATTGTGACGGACCTTTTTCCGCTAGTAGAATCTGCTCTTTTTGGTTAATACGAGCGAGTTTACACTCGTATTGATAGTGGTTGGCTAGGCCACTAATTCTACTGGCCCGGGAGGACTAGACCAATATAACGTCTATTTTATGTCCTCACTAGTCTCTGGCAAAAGACTTCACAGTCTTGAGGATCTTTAATCTCTGTATCTCTCGGACTTTCGTCCGTAAATCTGCCCTAAGAATCGTGTAAAAATATACTCACTTGTACGCTGCAGGTTTGCACCTGTTGGGACCTTTTTGATGTATCCAAAGAAGGTGAAGACCTGCAAAAACGATGAATTTCACAATCGCGGAGTTCAGGTTTCGAATAATAAACACCACTGGTTTAAAATAGAAAATCGAAGGTTTATTTCGTAGATATAAACAAGAATAGCGAACTGGTTTTTTTATACACACACATAAAAATATCACTTTAGAAAATATAAGTTAAATCGAAAAAATAAAAGAACCTGGCCAAAAATGGGCATAGGTTCGGTCTGTTAAAATCTTCTCAAAAAGCGTTTTTGACATTACAAATGTAACTCTTTATATACCCTGAGAATCCACAAGTCGGATTCTCAGGGCACAATTCGATAATTGGTTAAAACAATATTTTGGACCAAATGGACCAATCAAGAGATTGATCCATTTGTCCAAAATCATGATTCATCCCCTGTTATCACACATAGGTGATAACAGGAGAAACGAAAACAAAATCAAATTAAAAACGAATAACTCCACTCATGTGGAAGTAAAAATGAGGGGGAACGAAAAGGTCAGATTGTAATCTCTAACCATATGATATCTGGGTCACTTGGTACCAAAAGTACCGAGTGGCCCAGAAGCTAAATAAAGTACAGGGTGACGTTAAAAAAACCCCAAAACGAAAAACGCTACATAGCGAAAATAAGCGGCGGGCCCAAACGTCTCAATATATATATATAATATAATATATATAAAGTTATAAAATATAAGTAATTCAATTAAGTACTATTTTTGTTTTTAACACGTTTTCAGTTTTCTCCTTATTGTTGCTACTCAACTTAGAACAAATAGAGCAGGGATTCAACTTTTAGGCAAGTGAAATACATCATTGTTTTCGAAATAATCTCCTTGCTTTTCAATATTGTCCATCTGTCAACAAGCATTTGTATTCTCTTATTAAAAATGTTTTAGGCTGAGCTTCGAGGCCACGAATTAACCGCTGTCTTCACTTCTTCATCGGAGGTGAATTTTCGTCCTCGAAGGGGTGCTTTAAGGGGACCAAACAGGTAAAAGTCCGATGGAGCAAGATCAGGACTATAGAGATGATGCTTTAACACATCAAAACGAAGTTTTTGCAGAGTGTAAAAAGTGTGGGCAGAGGTGTGCGGACGTGAATTTTGATGCTAGATCATAACACCCTTGGATAGCAGTTCTCAGCGTTTAATTCAAAGTTTAGGCTTCAGTTCGTCAGTGACCATCTATCACTGTAATGAGCACTGTCGATTGTTGAACCTTTTTCCTGATAGTGTTCCAATACTGGCCCTTGAGAATCTCAGAAAATCGGAGTGCGGATAATTTTTTTACTCACCATTGTAGATAGCTAGAAACAGAACCAACTTTTCTTTCAAATTTTTCAGAGATCATGTCCCTATACTCGCATTATTTGGTTAACATGTCTACAAGGGGTATGAATACCCCCGGTTAAGTACCCCTGAACTAGAGTTCGAAAATCAGCTGTTTATAAAACATCTTAATTTGTTTTGCTTTTTTTCCCCTTTCTTGTTATATTTTTGAGTCCATATAATTTCTATGGTCTACTAGGATGTTTAAAGGTTTTTTAAAAGGCATTTTGTTAACATTGTAACACAAAAGAAAGAAATAGAAAAAGAGAGAGAGAGAGAGAGAGAGAGAGAGAGAGAGAGAGAGAGAGAGAGAGATCTTAACAATGAAGCGCCAGTTTGCACTTCCGGAAGAAAGTGCTAGTGAATGAGAAGAGATAGATATACTGCAGATAGGAATGAATGCTCTTAGCAAGTGTTATATGTTCACTTTAGTGTCTATCAGTATATTTAACTCGTCGTGTAGTGAGGTACTGAACTACTATTGAGGTTTACTTAAAGTATATTATGAAGCCCTATTTTTAGAAATTGGAATGGTGTTTTTTTTTTTCTTCTTCTTCTTCATTTTACTTCTTTAAAAACGAGCACATAATGTCTTTAGGGAGTTTGAAATTGAACGCCATCTTTTGGTGTGTTTTCCATCTTGTGTAGGCAAGGAAAAAGGTTTTCTTCTTGCTGCTCCCTTTGGGATTCTTAACTGCCTCAATAGAGAAATTTAGATGGGGAATTATCCAACCATATATCAAGTTTAATTTGGACGTTTTTTGAGATGCTTGGAAGAACACCTAAAAGCAGGACTTTGCTTATATATATGTATTTTATAGTAAATATCCAAAATGAATGGAAATTAGTTTTAACTTTGGAGAGATGTAGTTAAATTGATCTTTTTTTTTTCTAGTCAAAACTTGTTTTTCTTTTTGGTGTTTCACAGATTTATAAAACTTAATTTGTTGCCTAACTTTACCTAACAAGGTAAAATTAGCTATTACTAATTTTGGGTATTTATTGTAACATAGACGAGGCGCTATTATGCTGTGGCAATCTTAAAAATTCGACCTGTGGCATAATAACCTTAGTGTAAAAACATATAATTTTCCAAATGGATTTTACTAAAGCCCTGATGTTCACCATAGAGTAATGCAGCAGCAGTGCAATTTCGCTTTTTACTACGTATGTGCACAGTGCAATAACTGAAGACCATCTATTGTACATGCTTATTTGCATGTGCACAGTAGATACTGACTTTGCATTGCTGCTGCATTGCTTTATGAATTAAATCAACATTTACATTACAGTGCATTCTTTTGTGATTTTTTTACTACAAATACATTGTTTTGCCCATTCAGATCATAATTTGTTGACATTATGCGTTCTTGTATGATGTTATAAATTATGCAACTGTTACAATTCATGTACCATAAATTTTACCTAAGTTACCTATGTTTAACTAGTAAATGTAAACTGATTAATTGATGGCCAAATAGATAGGAATAGAAAGTCAACAGTCAACAATCTTTCATACAGCGGGGAATACCTTATAAGCCTAATATGTTTTTGGCCAACAAATAAACAAATATAAATGATGTTTTTTTGTTTTTTTCATTTTGATGAGTTTTTTTTTTATATCTCTCAACCTCCCAAAAAAGAAATTACTTGAGTTGTAAGATTAAAGATTAGTGGTTAATTTCTGTAATAGACAGATAATCTTCAATTTGTATCTATTGATTAGGTTTTAAAACAAGTGTCTGTCTACTGAAATTTCTTTCTTGTTTGAAAAAGACGAGAGACAAAAAAAAAACATTTATATAAGACTTGACAAAGTAAAAGTAGTCGTAGAAGTAGTAGTGGTAGTAGAAGTAGAGTTAGAAAACATGACTGTAATTCCTTCCAATCACTTAACAGTGACACTTTAATCAGTATGTTAATGCAAGCAGATGTTAAATCCGTATTAACGTTTAATGAAGTGCATGTGAAGAAGCACAGATTTTTAAAAAAAAAAAGAGTTGAGTGAAAAAGGTCGCATTAGAAACTCGTATTTATAAGTGTTGCTAGTATGTTGAGTGTTTTAAGATCCGCAACATTACCTCAGGTTCTTGTATGAAAGATAACAATTTCTATTTTGTATTCAAATAGAAGTATAAGCTGATATACATGTACATTCGAAACGTAAAAGAAATTTTTTTGGAATTCTTAACACGAATGTATGACTTTGTGGCTTTTTTTTTGGAGGCGAGGGAAGTGAAGGTGGATTTATAGTTTGTATCGTTTTGGTGACACCGGGTGTAGTTTTTTTTTCTGTCTTTTTGTTTTTCTTCTTACTTATGATTATGGTAGCCATCTGCCACTTGTCATAACGATCGAAAATGTGGTAAAACTTGTGTTGTTTATACGATTGCTGAGCATGTGGCCAAGACGATTTCGTGTTTCGTAGATGGTACCACCGCCGACGCCGCCGCCACCACCATCCTCTTATTACCTCTCCTTTATATATATTTTTTTATTTCTCTTTCTTCAGTCAAATTCTCACTTTTCGTACTTCTTATTCTATTCTGAGACAGTCAAAATTCATTTTATACATGTTTTTCGTGTATTTGTGTGTTCATGTGTAATTTTCACAAAAGAAGAAGAAAAGAAGGGGGAAACGTGGCCACTTTAATTACGTTTATTGCCTTTATGATGTCTCGTATTTTCAATGGGAATTTACATTGCATTAGGCTTAGGCTATGTATTCATGTGTGTCTTTCTCTGTGTGTATGTTCATACAAATATATGAAGTTTTTTTTGTTGTGGAAAAACACAATAAACAAAGTTGTTTGCGAAACATAAGTTTTCTCAAACTCTAAAAGAAAAGAAGTGTTTTTTAAGAAACTCTTTTGGAATTAGTCAAAATGAACTGTCTTTTCGTTAACATTCAACTTGGGAGTAGCTCTTTTATATTATATACATGTATGTATATAACAATAAGTAGCCTACTAAGTTTTAATAGCAATACTTGAAAATTCTGTCACTGATTATATAATTAAATACTTCACAACTTTTTTTTTTTGATTTTATAAATGCAAATTTGACAGCTTCAAAAAGTTGATTCCCTTAAATTCATTCATTCATTCAATTGGATTTATCAATGAGGTGTTTTTTTTCTCTCTTTCTCTCTCTCTCTCTCTCTCTCTTTCTCTTTTTCTCATATATTTCATTTAGCTTTAAATGCAAATTTCTTTTGAAAGGTGACAAACATTTTTTGAGGTTGATCTCAAGAAATGTCAATACCCATTTTTAATATTACTTCTCGAATATTATGTTAGGTGAAATTGACGTCGATTCTATTAAAGTGGAGACATTAACAAGTTTAGACTGAGAAGAGTGGATTTTTTTTAAAGATGGAGTTCAAGAAGAAGAAAAAAAGGAAGAAGGGGAATTTGAATCTAAAAGAGGCAAAAAAAAATTGTTTCAGCATTTTGTTATGTATGTGTGGAATATTACTATATACATTATATGTATAACGTAAGGAGTTTTATATATGTGACAGGTGATGGTGTGTACCTTAAGGAAATAAACCTTAATTTCTCCAACAGTTTTCTTTTTAGTCAAAAGATGATGCCAACTGTTTTGTGTGTTGTGTGTTTGCATGACAAAAGGGGGAAGATAGAGATGAGAAATGCAGAAGAATTTTCTTGTTATTCCTAATTAAATGTAAGAAAGTTGACAGCTTTTTTTTTCTCTTCGTCTTCCTTTTTCATCTTCTTCTTATATTATTGTATTGTTATTGTTTACAGCAATAGTAGCAGCATGTGTTTATTAATATTAATATTAAATGTGACGCTAGATATAATGGGTTAGATGTTTCTTTTTTTTTTCTCTTATGGCTTGTTTTTCCATCTGAATGTTAGACCTAAAAATAAGCATGATGGACCCAATAAAAGTGTACATGTAGACCATAAGCAACACTGGTGTAATAACCTCATAAAAATGCTTTGAATTTAACCCAAGACATATGAAAGTATCTTTTTCTCTTATGTGTTTCGTTGTTTCTTCTCTTTTTTTTTCGGGGAGGGGGGCAGAATTTCGTCTTATGTGTGTAGACCTATGTGCTTCAAGTATTATACAGACTGACTCTTTCATTCTATCTCTCTTATGGTAGATATATTTGTATGTGGTTATTTCAATGTGGCTCATCTAACACTATAGTATACCATTGCCACCTCATTCTTTCTCAGTATCACTCACACCACCCCCTCCCATAAACTTTCATATATACATTATATTGTATGTGTATGCCTATCTTAGTATAACATCCACACACTTTGAGATTGAATCCTAGAGCTTTAAAAAAATTCAAATTAGAATGACAGAGAAGCCAATCTTGATTTTTGCAACCGTAACGACCGGTGATAAGCTCACTTTTAGGTTCTATGTGACACCACCACCACCACCACCACCACTACCCCCAAAATCCCCTAACATTCATCCATTTTCCTCCCTTATTGTATATACAATATACAAAAGCCAAGTAGGTTTGGTGAAAAAAGGGGGTTGTAAAAGGAAAAGATTGGGCGAGTTCTCTCTTGTGTATTTGTATAGTATGAATTTCATTCACATTTTGAAAAGATCCATATAAAATGAGAAGAGCTTTTCTATGCTGAGACTGAGAGTAGACCTAAAAACACATTCACAAAAAAGCCGGATGATGTTTTTTTTATAGAATATATAAAAGAATTGATAAAAAAAATTGATATAACGATGTCATGGAATTTAATGTTGGGCTAGTGAATAATTTGCATTGCAATGTTTTTTTATTCTCTTTCTTTAAATATAAATATGCATTTTTTTGTCATCGAAGTTCAGAGGCAGATTATTTATTTAAATTTTAGATATAGATATATCAATTATATCTATGACATATTTAATATTGCAAATCTCCTCCTTGTTTCTCTCATCTTTATGCATTTAACGTATTATGTAATTGTATAATTACTGTTATACAGTATTTTATTATCATCATTATTTAATGGTCAAGTTCCTGAAATTTAAAGAGAGGGGGGATCTGTGTTGTTACACAATTATTTCAAAAGATAAATTAGCTGATTAAGCGGTTTTCAATGTTTTCATTGAACCGTTCAAAACAAAAATATTATAAGCAATGTACCTTAAACTTCCTCCCCCCCCCCTCACCACCTCCTCTGAGAATGGTTATAATGTAAATAACCCCTCCCTGAAAAGAAAATTAATGATCTTTGTATGCCCAAATAGGTTTAATAAATTTTTAGTAAAAAAATTAAATGAATGTAAAATAATTTTAACATAAATTAATTTCAATTTTAATTTGTTTCCATAATGTATTTAAATGACTCTGAAATATTTTCAAATTCATTTCATTTTGTATGAAAGTTTTTTTTTTGTAAATGTTTTGGGAGGCGTTTCGCACACCTTCCGCATATAGCTATAATGCTATATGTATGCCCTCTGCACCTCAATTGGAGAGAAATACTCCACTTTTTTTTAAAAAAAACCTTGCTTGTTCTATTGGGTTTATAAATATGATATTTGTGATGATATCAAAATGATCTTGCGAACCTTCTAGTAAATTAGCACTAGATGACTCAATTAGTCTTGTGCAAGGAATAACAATTTTTTTTTAATATTTATGATGCATTGATGATGATATTTTTTTTCCCACGAAAAAAAAATACTCATTTTCTTTTTTTTTTCTGCAAATACATTTTCTCAATTTAATTGTATGTAACATAGAAATCTAGGCTCTATAATTAACCTAATTAATGAATGAGTTGAGACTTTTTGTGTGATACATATCTTTCAATGCAGGAAGTTAATCTGTGATTAATGAATGATAAAATATACACACAGAGAGAGAGAGAGAGAGAGAGAGAGAGAGAGAGAGAGAGAGAGAGAGAGAGAGAGAGAGAGAGAGAGAGAGAGAGAGAGAGAGAAAGTGTTTGAGAGGAGGAAAAAAAATTTTTTTTGGCCCGAAATTACTTTAAATGTTTGTAATCTCTCTTGTATTATGTATATTATATTATATTCTTTATTTGTACGCACTATAGCGTGGCTTAAAATTAAAATGAAAAAAAAACGCATTTTGCGAAAGACCAACAAAAAAAAATTCAGCAAATTTATAAAAAAAAACCCTTAATGTTTCTCCTGTATTAAGCTCTAATATATAAATGGCATTCACTATATAGACATAGCAAAATTGTATATGTAAAAAAAATTAAGATTTTTTTCATAAGAGTTTATACAGGCTTAGGCTTATTATTTATTCAAATGTACAATAATAATAAAAAAAAGATGCTTGCCAGCTTCAATAGAAAACAAAAGGAAATGCTAATGGCATGAATAAGTTGTTGAAAGGTAGTTTTTTTTTTCCTTTGGTTGTGGATGAAAAGTGCAATATATTTTTACTCAAATTCATATCTTGAATGAAAACCCACTTTCTCCCTTTTTTTTATCTCACTGCTAATATTAGTCTAATGACGTATTTTTTTCAAATCGTGACATCATAATAAGAATAAAAATTGAAAATTACTTGGGAAAAGTTGATTATTATTGTAAGCACCGTTTACACGAGGCCAGTCGATAGACATGTTCGACTAGCGTCAGACGCGGCTTAACAGTCTTGCGAAAAAAACAAGGGATTCAAGGAACCCTATAGACCTCCATTGCTTTAATATATGCTTTCATATATCAAATAACCACTTTTTTTCATTGTGCGCATGTGTACGCACATGTACACATGTGTGCGCATGTGTACGCACATGTACACACGTGTGCGCATGTGTACGCACATGTACACACGTGTGCGCATGTGTACGCACATGTACACACGTGTGCGCATGTGTATGCACATGTACACACGTGTGCGCATGTGTATGCACATGTACACACGTGTGCGCATGTGTACGCACATGTACACACGTGTGCGCATGTGTACGCACATGTACACACGTGTGCGCATGTGTACGCACATGTACACACGTGTGCGCATGTGTACGCACATGTACACACGTGTGCGCATGTGTACGCACATGTACACACGTGTGCGCATGTGTACGCACATGTACACACGTGTGCGCATGTGTATGCACATGTACACACGTGTGCGCATGTGTACGCACATGTACACACGTGTGCGCATATGTATATAGATAATCACACATGTATGTACTCATGTACATGACATAGTTACATGTGATGCGCATGCGTCATTCATTTGTAATAATATGGGTTTAAAATGAAAATACGTCACATGTATTCTAATATACAAAAATAATAACAGAACATAAAAAGGAACACCCCTCCTAAATAATAGAAAAGTCCCCCCTTTCGAATGCTACAACTGGAAAGAGGAAGAATCTCGATTTTTTGAAAAAAAAATTACGTTTTTAAAAAATCGAAATTTTATATATGGAATCGCTCTAAAATTCCAATTTTTTTCCAGTTTCATCGTCAGAATGTTTACATCATTTTAAGTCTGATGACATTTTATTGTACGTGGCCCCGTTTTCGAGTTGTTCGACCCACTAAAAATTATGACCAAAAACTCAAAATTTGTTTCTAAAAAATTCATAAAAAAATAACCCCTGGGTAAAATTTTCTAATTTTTTGTCAGGAGCTTCATATTGACCCACGGAATCAAATAAAAAATACTGCATGTCTTTATCTCATTCCGTTCTTGAGTTGTTCGAGGAACTAAATCGGGTTCCGGACACACACACACACATACACACACACACACAGACATCCTTTTTTTCCTCTTTTCTTGCATGATCCTATATACCTCCATTGCTCTTTAGAGCAATGGAGGTCAAAAAAAGATGAGTTTTTCTGTAGGTTAACCTGAACATCAGTAAACTTTTCAGTTAGTACAGTCAAACTCGGTTTAAACGGTTATAACGTCATTCAAGGGACCGAGTGAGTGTTTTGTGACGTTCTTACCGAGTGACGTATCTGAGATTACCTATTTTTGGTCATTTAAATACGGTACAGATTATTAGTAAAAAAAAAACATAATTTTTTGTCAGCTTTATTTTGTTCATGTCTGGTTTCCGTAGACGTTTAATTTTTGCGTAATTTTTCTCAAAGGACTCCTTTAGTTTTAATCTCTCTCGCATTCCAAATTGTCCGAACCGTTGAGTTTGGTAACGTACAGTAAATACACGACCAACTTCACATTTTTTCTTACCGTTTTCAACGATATTAATAAAATTCAAAGAAATGTTGTCGTTGACATTATAACCGATATAGAGGTTTACTTTTTAAATTGGCGTTATTTTGACGTTACAGTCGAGTTGTCGTTATATCTGAGGTCGCTATAACCGTATTTGACTGTATATGAAACCATTTTCAGCTCTAGAAATAAAGCTCATATTTTCAGTTCAGATGAAATTAGTTCTAAGGCGATCATAGTATTTAGTTTGATCCACATTGTTTGATTGCTATTATGTGATGATGATGATGATATCACAAGCTTTTCATTTGAAAGTTTGGTTTATTTCAGGTTAATGAAATCTCAGCTGTAACTTTCAATTTCAGCTGAAACATTTTATCTTCATCTCACAAATAAATACACGGGCTCATTGTTGACAGGTTTAGATGATTCAACATTTCATATTCAGCTACAAAACGTGTCATCTTCAGTGCACTACTACTGTATATCAGCCCTACAGGTGGATTTACTTACGAGCTGAAGATGAAAGTAACTGAAAATGTATTTTTCTGTGATTCTTCATCATCTATTTAACATCTTACCATGCTGTTTCAGCTGAATAGTTTCATCTTGAGCTTAGTTGTCTTGAAAGAGATAAAAAATGTGTGCAAGTACCGCTTCACACGAGACACTTAGTGTCGCCACAAAAAGCGTTCATATTTAGCATGCCATTGATTCCTATGGGGATGTTTACGCGAGACACCGCCACGCTTTATTTTTTTTTTTGCTCCGCAGTGTCGCTGAGTGTTTGTGTTCAGCCACGAGTGTCGCGAACACCCTTTGTTTGTTGATAGTGATCATAAGATTTGAATGCACTGACGGCATTCTATGTTTTCAACGGTGGTATATGTGAAGCGTAACGCGTCCATCACTCTGTTGGGACGCAACGTTGGGACACAATGTTCCGTGTGAAGCAGAACTAAGCTGCCAGTATATTTCTGCTTCAGCTCATTTGATCATAATGTTTAACTCACTAGTAAATCAGTCTTAAAATATTTTGAACTGAGGAGAGAGAGAGAGAGAGAGAGAAAAAGAGAAAATAGGGAGATGGGATTGGAGTTTAGAAGATGGGGAAATAATAATATTTATCTAAAAGGGAGTGTATTTGCTATTAACGATAATGGTCGAAATTAATGACTGTAGGAAGAATAATAATAAGAAAAGAAGAAAAAATTGGCAACTGTTTGGTTGTGCTGTAAGGCACACTACTGTACTGTATAGTTATAAAATAACTGGTATTTTCATCATCATCATCATCATCATCAGTAGTGTAATCGTTTCCATAGTGTCGATCTCCCCAGTGTTATTCTTTGATCATCAGGGAACTTTTACTATAAAAAGTGTATAAAAGGGAGGAGGAGAGACTGTTCACTGAAGCAAATTACGGGGTTCAGCAGGGGGCAACCTTAAATTAAATGCAAATGCATCTATTCTCACCCTTCTAAAAATTCTCTTTTCTCATCTTTCTCTCTTTTGGAATTATTAACAAGCTTCCATAGATTCACAGGAAGCGAGTTTTTCCAGTTTTGTGAACACATACATACAGTACATGCAATGTATATTGTATAATGTAACTTGTCTTTGTAAAAAAAAATAAGGCAGAAGACGCTTCTTTTTAACTATGCATTTCTAAATACATACACATTGTATATCATAAATGTAATGTCCATGTGAAAGTTTCACTTAAATGGTATACATAGGTTGTACAGGGTGTTTAAATAAGTCTAGAATTGTAGAAACAATAAAAATGGCAATACAAATGTGCTTTATTTACAGAACATGCTCGATGTCTCTACATCTGTCTAATCCTAAGAAGAAGTTTCTCATGTCATAGGAATTGCCGAAGGATTTTTTCGAATAACTAAAGAACATAACAAAAGAATTCAAGAACCCTTTTGTTTAAATCGTTGAAAATATTTGTTTTTACTCTTTTTCTGTGAGACGAAATGAAACAAGCCGATATTTTACGGCAATTTCAAGGAAGTCACAAAGATTCTTCTTGTACTGTATATTTGGTAGAAAAATTTAGCTATACAGAATTTTTGTTTGCTATAATCGCAGTATTTTCTAGAGGAATAAGCTATACTTTTGATACGACTGATGTTTGGTGTTGTGTTAAAAAATGCTATATGCACAGTTGTTTAATTTTCTAGTTTTAGGTAATTTTTGAAATTATTTCATTCTAATTTCCTCACTTCATAACTCAAGTGTTTCATCGTCTTAGTAGTTATCCGAATACTATTTTAAAAAAATGTCATACTATGATATTTTTTGTCAACTTTAGATTACTGGTTGGATTATAATTTAAGTGAACCCACATCACCACTAGTGTCATTTTTTCTGATCTGTCGTTCTAGCGAAGTTTTCCGAAAGCTTATTGGTATGACCTGCTCTTTTTTTTTGCTCTGCTCTTTATTACATAGGCATGCTTCACTACAATTGTCAGGAATTAGGGTCTTCAGTAAGTATATTTGAGGTGTGCATTTCCAAAACGTTGTGAATGTCACATAAGGGTGAAATACGTTTTAATGGAAAATGGGTTTAAAAACGCCATGCTTTTTGCAGGGGATTTTGCTTGTTACAGAAGTGCTGTTCCTAGCAGTAAACAACTGAAGAATTGTTGTGCAAGTCATAACGTTGTAACAGGCAATAGCAATTTGAGTGGCCTGTCCCTTAGTGACTATACTGAGGTTGTAAATGCCAACAATGTCACTATAGTGACTGCTTGTCAACATGTGTGTTATGATGTTGGCATTTACAACATTTTGGAACTAAATTGAAGTTTAAAATTTTTTTTAAAAAATATTCTAATACTGGTGAATAATTTTTAATACATTCTTTACAATTCTTAGCTTCCTGTAAATTGCATTAAAGTATTTTATACCTTTAGTATAGTTAGTTTAGTAGAAAATTTGTTTTTTTCAAATCTCCTGAAAAATTAAACTTGGCATCTGCAACGTTTTGGAAATTTACGCTTCATTTGTTTCTTTGCATAAAGAAAAATGTATGAGTTGGATATGTTTGACACTTTTACTTCTGTTTTGGGTGTAATGACAAATTCTAGTTTAATTAATTCCTGACATTTTTTGTGCTGAAGTTGAATTTTGTATTTAAATTTTGAATTCTTGTTTTTTTGACGATGGAATGAATATTAATATCTCGTTCTTATTTTATTATGAAGGGGTCCTGGTTTCCTGCAATGAAAGCAGATATATATCTTTGTTGCATTTAGAAAATTACTTCTAGATGAGAGATGGGAAAAGTGTGCCCTCTGTTAACACAACTTTTAACTTTTTTTTTTCATTGCATTCATGTATAAACAATAAGACAAATATATACTTAAGATTCATGACTAATAAATAAATGAGACATGTTGCCTAGTACTTGATACCTAACCAATTTTATGGGTCAAATTACATGCAATTTACTTTCTGTATATGTACATAGACAATTTATAGGCTTATTTTTCTAACAAAAAAAATGTGATTAATGTAGCAAGCTTAAATGTGATTGGTAGCTGAATTGATTAGACTTAAATAAGCAATTTGAAATGAAGGTGAGTTTTATGAACGCATTGTTAGTGGAAGTAAAAATAAAGTATTTTTCTATATGTGTATGTGTGTATATTACTACGTTTGTGTATGTACGTGTGAGTGGGGGTTAAATGTAATGCAGAGAAATCTTATCTCCTTTCAACGACGCATAAAAACAGTGAAATTGATTACAAGGGACTAGCAAAAAGGGAAAAAAGAAGAGAAGAACTATTCAGTTTGTTTATATGGAGATGTTTTGTTTGTATAAATTGCGTAGTCTGAGTTTTTTTTAGGTTCTTTTTGTGTTAGGCCTTTTACACTTATACTTGTGCCGGTGTGTATATATACACACTCAAACACCAAGTATCTACACTACTTTTCGGACGGTGTATCAATGATTGGTGTGTGTGTATACATATATGTCTGTCTGTTTGATGGACAGCATCTTTATTGAGATGTATTTCTATCTATAGCTTACATAAAATTGTATTCAAAGGAAGAAGAAAAAAAAAAAAAGATAGGATTGTATGCCAACAAGTAGAGACCTATGGAGCCCCATATATATATATATATATATATATATATATATATATATATATACATTATATACCTGCAAACGCGGACAAGTACAGATTAGGGAGCTATAAAAATGGATTCTGGTTAAGGTTGTAAAAATGTGTGCTCAAGCATTTTTTGAAGGCAAGAGAGAGAAAGAAAGAAATATATATAGAGAGAGAGCTTTTGTCTAGAAAGTGCCTTTAGTTTTCCCCCAAAATGGTGGAGTAGTAGTAAAAGTGAGCCCTCCAGTATGGTGGCCCATGCTGATGATAAGTTCTGTTTTTAAAGTTTGGTAGAATTTTTACAGCTATTTTTACATGTGGCTAACATTAAGCGGATGCAGACTTCAGACAGGAAAGGACGGCATGCTTGTCTTGCACACTTTAAGAGCCTACAGTGAAAAAAAACTTACAAAAATCTTCGCATGTGGGCGCTTCTGTAGCTGTGACGTCAACATGTGGCAAAAAAATCAATTTTGATACACTTTTGTCCACCATCTTTTCTCTTATTGATGGATAGAAGTGGGCATATTTTAATAACGACTCTTTTTTGGGTAAATATGCACTACTGAAAAAAGGAAGAGCAACTTTTGATCTACAATGGTGAGCAATTTGAGTTGTATACAATTAGCAGTCAAATTTTAGGGTATCATGAAACTTATGGTTAGTTGGAAATTTAGTTCCTATAAAATGTATAAAGGAGCTTTTGTCGCCTATGGGATTTAACATGAGATAAAAAATACGAGATTTTAAAATGAAATTAAAAATAGAAAAACTAATTATAAATTTTTACCAACGTATCACTAGATGAGCAATATTGTTATGTACATATTGCAATTTGAATTTTGAAAATCACAATTTTTGTTGCAGAAAACAAAACATTTGTCTGAACCATATATTTTTTAAAATAGGAATTTCTCTTTCTCATTGGCTTCAATGGCTTAGTTGTGGGGCGCCACTAAACGGCGAAAAGTGGAACTATAACTGTCATCTGCTAATATTCAAAATGGCGTCACACATATAGGCTCTTAAACGGCACTCCCTTTAAAGTGTGCAAGACAAGCATGCCGTCCAACATTTCTATTCCCGCTCTTCCAGTTCACATGCAGAGTTTACAAAGTTGCATTCCTACGAGCATGGGGAATGAAGACATACTTGTCTTTCACATTTCACTGCCAGGAAGGCATTGCACCTACCACTTTCGTTCCCGTTTACATTCCCGTAAAACTAACCAAATGTAAAAATATTTGTGAAAAATTCTGCCAAACTTTAAAAATCCAAATTATTAACAATGGCAACCGTACTCAAGAATTCATTGGGGGGGGGGGGGAAGAAGTTCGGAGTCAAGATTCTGAGTAGAAATACACACGGGCACACGAACGGAAAGAACACACTGCCTCATAGACACGGATAGCTATAGACACAAACAAACCACACCTATTGTAGATACCAACACTGAAAAACGTATAGTTTGAATGAGGTTCATTTAGGGCTTTTACACACTGTTGAAACAACAAAAAGGCGCAAAAAATGAACCACATTTTTTGAATGGACTGGCGTGCGGCAGGTTAAAAGGATACAATCGCATAGTGATAGTCGTCATGGAACCTATACGTTTCAATGGGACTATGCAAGCGGACTACAAATTGTACAACACAGGCTCAATAGTATATTTAGTTTTTCATAATGCATACTCTCGGTCTACGAAATGTGACTAGTGTTTAAGGATGAATGACAGTCGCGAGTAGTTTCAACTTGCGACAAAAAGTTGCTCGTGTGCAAGCAGCCTTAGATCTTTGGCACACGGGCCACTTTTTGGCCACATTTCTATTTTAAAATGAAGTCGGGTTGGCACCAACACCAACCATCTTAAATGTTTCTATAGAAAATACATTGTAACCACACAACCCAACCACCTTCGATTTCATCTTCAGTCGAAAAGTGATCAAAGAGTGGTATGTGTACACCAATTCTTACTGGTTTTTTTTTTCTTCTTCCAGATTGTACTGATTGATTAATTCTTGAAGACATGATATGTTTTTCGCTCTGTCTATTTTTTTTCCAATGTTGAGAAAAAAATATATTAATTTAAATAACACAACCAAGTTATCACAATTTGACAAATTGTATAGAACCATATAGATAGGTTTACACACACACACAGCGAGCGAGAGAGAACCCACTTAAGTCTGTTTTATGTGCTTTGCACATTTTCTGCGAACTTTTCACTTCGAATGTTATTTTAAGTATTGTTTATTTCTAAAATGTTATATCAATATTATTATAACTTTGGACAAATATATATAGCGAGAGAAAGAGAGAGAGCAAGAGAGAGCTTTTAGAATTGTATCTTCTTATGTCATTGTGGTACAATGCAATTTGAACCTTTTTTTTTTGTTTCAAGAAAGGATTATTTTTTCTTCTTCTTATCTTGGTTAGTTAACTCGGTTTTAATTTATTTCAGTCTCAGAATATGTAGAATGTAGAATCATTGTAGATTCAATAACTCGATTATAATATTATCATGAGATACCTTTTTTTCCCTTCGTTTATAAAGTCTAGTTCATTTTTTATATATAAAAAAAGAAGAGCATAGAAAAGAAGCCTGTAAAAATATTATAATTATAATACACGGGCGTTTTGCTAAGTGTAGCACTTAAGTGTGCCAAATGAATATTCTATAGAAAAAGCAAAACCATGAAGACCTCTTAAAAAAGCTAAAAAGGAGAAGAAAAAAAAAATAACCCAATGAAACCTCTCCAGGGGTTTGACGTATTTATTTTATATATATATATTTTTTTCTTTGGTGTATTAAATACTAAGAATGTTGCCATAGCAACTGAGATCTCCCACATAAAATAGCATCACTCGTTATGGTGTTGAATTTCTTTCCCATAGTGTAGGAATATTCCATTTACTTTTGATATACTGGACCTTTTTTTCATTATAATCATTATAATCATCATCATCATCATTATCCATTTTGTTTATTTTTTTACTTTGCACGCCTATTGATGCATTGCATTGCATTGTATTTTTATTTATAGTTTCGTATGATGTATAATTGTGTGTATATTTTTAAACGGACTAGAAAATGTGTTTAGGCTATTAGAGACATTGATTACTAGAAGAAGAAGAAGAAAAAAAAATAGAGGATGGGATTGTTGTGTTTTGCACTATGTAAGCAAAAAGTTTAGTTGAGTTTATTTTATTTAAAGAGACCTGGAAATGGTTGGCCGTAAATGCTGTAGTTACACTGCAGAAGATCTTCATTGAAAAGGAAGTAGGATTAGGTCTGTTTGAATTGGCAATTGAGGGACTTCTCCAATGGCAACCATTTCATCTCTCTCTCTCTCTCTCTGCTGCAAGTTTCTTATTCAACCATTCTTAACAGTTAGTTGCAACTCTCTGTATTGACTTGAGCAAAGGATTTTTTTTTCTTGATCCTCTTTTTTGGGTGAAATGGGCATTTAATCTGTTTGCTGTAAGAAAGGTGTATATAAACTGTGTGTATATATATATATATATATATATATATATATATATATATATATATATATATATATATATATATATATATATATATATATACAGTATATATATATACATATATATATATATATATACATATATATATATATATATACATATATATATATATATACAGTATATATATATATATATGTATATAGATGTATTTATAGATATATATAGATGAAAAGTTTCAATGACTAAATGGATGTGTTTTTATATCATCATCATCATCTTCTTCTTCTTCTCACTGTTACTGTGGTTAACGTTAGTTTTTCCATCTATTTATTTATCTGTAGTTCATCAGGAATTATTTTTTATTTATGAAATAGCTGGTGGCTTTTTTGTAGGCCTACACTTTTTCTTATTTTATGCTAATATAAAAATCAACAAATTTGATTAAAACTTAAACTTTTTTAGGTCACTGAACATATAAGCAATATTATTTTTTATGTGGAACACTATTTGTGAAAGTAACAATTATATTAACATAGGTATTTTATGTATTTTAATTAGTTTTCTATATTTTATTTTTAATTTATGATATGGTAAAATAAAAAAAAAATCAATAAATATTTAAATTCAAATATTTTACGACGAAAAATACATTGTATTTAAATATTATAAAATTTTCACAAGCCTTCGCGGAACACACAGTTTAAAAAACATTGATCTATAATTATTATATATAATTATATATATAATATCCCAGGTCTGTGTGTGTGTGTGTGGAGTAACAAAACCTTGAAGCACGTCGGAATTTATATAAATTTAAATAAATGAAGAAATGAACAGCTTTTTTTTTCTCAAGGTCAACTATATGTTGCACCCTTCTCATCCAAGAACCCCTTGATATTAAATTGGAGAGGGGAAAAGGTTGGAAAGTGTAGAGGGGGAGAGAGAGACAGAGAGATAGAGGGAGGGAGAGAGAGAGAGAAACGTGGAGGGGGAAAAAGTGGGAGGGGTGACTGAAATTGAAATGAAAGGAGTAAAAAAGGAACAAACGACGCGCATGCGCACAATTGCCTGTGAATTTTGCTCCCGTCATTTATGACGGGTTACCCCACTAGTAATATATATAATATCCCAGGTCTGTGTGTGTGTGTGTGGAGTAACAAAACCATTGAAGCACGTCGGAATTTATATAAATTTGAATAAATGAACCGTTTTTTTTCTCAAGGTCAACTATATGTTGAACTCTTCCTTTGGAAAGTGTAGAAGGGAGGAGAGAGAGAAAAGTGGGCGGGGGTTAGGGGAAGAGGTTGGAAAGTGTAGAAGGGGAGAGAGAGAAAAGTGGGAGGGGTGAGGGGAAAAGGTTGGAAAGTGT
The DNA here is from genome assembly GCA_036925085.1 of Brachycybe producta. NCBI lineage: Eukaryota > Metazoa > Arthropoda > Diplopoda > Playtdesmida > Andrognathidae > Brachycybe > Brachycybe producta. The sequence goes on along the minus strand of JAUPFP010000007.1, from coordinate 6,295,498 downwards.
AGAAGGGGAGAGAGAGAAAAGTGGGAGGGGGTGACTGAAATTGAAATGAAAGGAGTAAAAAAAGGAAAAAACGACTCGCATGCGAACAATTGCCTGTGAATTTTGCTCCCGTCATTTATGACGGGTTACCTCATTAGTTATATATATATAATATCACAGGTCTGTGTGTGTGTGGAGTAACACTGTACAAAACCCTTGAAGCACGTCGGAATTTATATAAATTTAAATAAATGAAGAAATGAACAGTTTTTTTTTCTCAAGGTCAATTATATGTTGCACCCTTCTCATCCAAGAACCCCATGATATTAAATTGGAGAGGGGAAAAGGTTGGAAAGTGTAGAGGGGGACAGAGAGAAACGTGGAGGGGGACAAAGTGGGAGGAGGTGACTGAAATTGAAATGAAAAGAGTAAAAAAGGGACAAACGACGTGCATGCGCACAATTGCCTGTGAATTTTGCTCCCGTCATTTATGACGGGTTACCCCATTAGTTATATATAATATCCCAGGTCTGTGTGTGTGTGGAGTAACACTGTACAAAACCCTTGAAGCACGTCGGAATTTATATAAATTTAAATAAATGAAGAAATGAACAGCTTTTTTTTTCTCAAGGTCAACTATATGTTGCACCCTTCTCATCCAAAAACCCCATGATATTAAATTGAAGAGGGGAAAAGGTTGGAAAGTGTAGAGGGGAGAGAGAGGGAGAGAGAAATGTGGAGGGGGACAAAGTGGGAGGAGGTGACTGAAATTGAAATGAAAGGAGTAAAAAAGGAACAAACGACGCGCATGCGCACAATTGCCTGTGAATTTTGCTCCCGTCATTTATGACGGGTTACCCCACTAGTAAAATAACAACTACTGAAATAAACTGAAATATAATAGTATCAATTCAAAATTAGTGGTTGGTTTATTTAAACGACCCACGATGCTATTTTTTTTCGAATGTTTTGATCGGTTATTGGCGTGTTATTAGTAGAGCAACCACAAGGATTGTATTTGATTTCACAAAGTGAATAATTACGGTTTCTCCAACCCCTTTTGAAAACACTATTAATGTGTTGAAACTGCAACCAGAATTGAATACTGCATTAGTAAATGCAGGTATTCCAGTCGTATTGAAGCCACTACTGTGCCCAAACCGTCACTTTCAATCTGGTTTTCAGGATATGGTGTTAGTTAGAGCGATAGTCGTGACAATTAACCACTTATTTATATTCATTTTCAATGTCATGGAAAATTTTAGATTATTTGGTTTTTAGCTAAATTTGTTTGCAAAGCGTAACGGACTTAGCAATGGATTTAACTTAATTCATTATTGAATCCTCAGGAGGTGGATTAGCTATTCCAGGATTGAACATTGGATTGGTGTGTGTTCAGACTCCATGTGGTATTGAGTAGGATATTCAATACCCTATTAAGTGCCAGTCTGAACATAGTAATTGATACCATATGGGTGTCATATTTGTAATAATACTCATTTACATCCAAAATTTAAAATGCATGAAATGCACACACTTAATAATTTTTGTTAATTAGAATAAAATTGCATCATTTTACTTATTTTTTTAAAAAAAATAAAACAATTTCAAGAAAATTTACTAAAGACTCCATCAAATGCATAATTGCTAAACACAATTTACCCTTCGCCTTTTTTTAGTTCCATACAGTATTCTTCTTTTGACAAATACTAATACTGTACGTAACATTTTAACTAAAATCTTCTTAGAGACTATTTTGGATAAAATAAATAACATTTCCTTCCAGTTTTATAAAGTTTTCGGTATTTTCAGAAGTTTCTGTATTTTTATTTACGTTGTATGGACCACTGGCTAAATAAACAAACTTTCATAAAATATGCAAATTGTGTGGAAATGAGCTTCAATCAATGAAATTCCAATATTACCTAAGTAGTTCTTAGTTTCAGAGGGTTTTCTTTCGGTCTTCATCTTTTTTTTTTTGGCCATTTAAATCTTATTGCCCATCTTCTAAACTTTCTATTACCTTCATATATAACAGATAAAATAAAATGAAGTCTATCACAATCTAACTCTAACCTAAAGACTGTATTTGGCTTTTGTCGGTGGAAAAGTTTATAAGGAAATTAGAATGAGTGATTTTTCAAAGTTCGTTTCTCATGAAATTATTTTACGCTCAACTAGTTCCTCAAGTCAATTATTTGGATAAAATGCAATCACTTGTGCTCATTTTCATTGCTCAGTGATTTTAACTTTTAATTAAATGCCTCAAGACATTGCCATTCAATTTATTATATATTTTGTGGTACAAAAAATATATATAAATCTTTAAAAAAAAAAGTCGAATTCAGTTCAGTGTGTTCAAAGTTCCCACCCGCTTTCTGATTTTTTCCTTACTGTTTTTTTTTTTACTTGACTATTTTTATTAGATTCATAATAATGAATCAGAAAATGGAATAAAACGATTTAGTTTTTGTTTTTATATTTTTTTTGTGCTGATTTGCATTTATTTTTATGTATTTTATTATATGTATATATATATATATAGATATATATATATATATATGTATATATTCTTGTGAATATTTCTAAATCGTTTGAGTTTGTTTGATACTTTGTGTCATTGATACCACCACTACTACTAGCAGTATTGCTACGAAACATTTTGCTTATTTCAAAGTTCATTTGAGCATAAACCATTGCTAAAATGTTTTGTCAGATAAAATGGCGTGCTGGAATATATCGAATATATGTGGATATATATATATATATATATATATATATATATATATATTTTTTTTTGCTTTGTCATTTTGATTCAGATAACGTAATGTCTCTCTAGTCTTACTACACATTGTAAAAAACTTTGCAAATGTTGCTACACAATGTGTATGTGGGAATGTATGTAGGGCATATCTATGTGTGTATGTTCCGCGCCTTAAAAATCTTCTACACGACTTTCCCCTCTCTTTAGCCCATTTTGAAATTCACTTTAGAAGTGTTAAGAATAAGAAGAGAAATGAATAAAAAATGTCTTTTATGTAGGTATTTTGGTCTAAAATGTCATTTGAGTGCCATCTTGTGGCATGATGGAGTTTTTTGCCTTCTACTACAATCGAATATTTGGAAGAAAAAATTTTTATATTTTTTTTTTCTTTTGATGGAACATTAAGTTTTTTGGATGAGAAAGAGTTTGCCACACGTAGGTCCTATTCTCTAAAATGCTATTTCCCTTGTGAATGATGTTAGAGAGACCTGGAAAAAAAATGGGAGTTATTTTTTTTTGTGTGTTCACAAACTCCGACCGTCCATAGATAGACACTGCTATTATTACTACTATGTAATAGGCCCGACACATTTTTATATATAAAAAAATAGTTTGGGTGGAGGGAAATATAGTTTCTTCATGGGGATATATGACTCATAAAAAGTGGTTAGATACTAGGCAGAGATTTGAAACGAAATAGGCCAGGAAAAATGATAAGAATAGAAAAAAGAGTAAAAGAGTGAGTGAGAGAGAGAGAGGGAGACTTTACTGTATATATTGTAACGGATGGGGGATGTCTTCTGTGGTAAATTAAATTCAACCGTTTTGTTTGTGATGTGTTCAAAAATAATATTTTTCTCTTTTTTTTTCTAAAAATTTTAGGGTTTTTTTTCTTTTCTTCTTCAGACTGACTGACATACTGAGTAATATTGGCCCTTTAAAAATCTATGTGTTTGTATGGGTGTGTGTGTTTTTAATACAGTGTGTTTCAAAATGTCATTGAACTCTCTTTTTTTGTTTTTGATTCATCATTATACATTTTGAGCACGTGTTATTTACTTGTAAACACTTTTCAATATGCTGAGCATAACTGTGTTTTGCTGCAATAAACATTTCATTCAGTCATTGAATCGGCGGTATGCTGCTAACGTCAAATGATTTTTGAAAAAGAATTTTCAAAAGGGGTAAAGCCCAAGGGTTGTTGTTATTGTTTCTTGGAGGTCAAAATTACTACTTTGGTTATTCAAATAAGGAACTTTTTTTTTCTTTTGGAAGCTTTTAATGTACATTACATAAAGTTGCACTGGGGGACAAGTTTAACATGAAATAGAAGGGACTTGGATATTTTTACGTGTTAAAAGAAAGAATTTGTATAATAATTATTCTAAAGGAGTTTGATTGATTTAAGATATGTTTTGTGTTATTCAATTTTTTTGTGGGTGAACAGATTTCAGAGTATTTTATTTAAAATTAAACAAACCATTTAGTCAATGTTTTATTTTAAGCATTAAATACGATTTGCTATGAACTTGTTCATTTATTTTAAAAATTATATTTTAAGACAATTGTCTGACTTTCTAAGTTATTTGCAAAAAGTAATAAAATTTTATCTTAATAAAGATGTTCTAATTTAGACAGATTAGAAATTTGCGTCTTTATCATGTGTCGAGTTAATACAATTTTAGTTATAAAAAATTAATAGGGTAAAATAAAACAATCAGTAATATTTATTTAGTTGACAAATAGTATATTTTGTACACAAAATTGTGAAACAAACATTGTTATATTCATTTGTGCAGACTGTAGTCTCATACATATTCTCGTATGTTTTTAAAAGGAAGCCAAAGGTATATTAACTTCAAAGCTACCTTTTTAGTGGCTACATTTCATTAAAAGTGGCATATCATTAGTATGCTTTTTCTTTATGTTTTTTGACTACACGACATACATTTTATTTATTATTTTAAGCTTAAAGCATTATTCTTGAACATTTAGCTTCATTGTGTAGTTCTTGTATATGTAGTAGAAAAACTGGTTTTCTAGAAGAAAGAATAGCCGTAGCTTTGATTCCCGAGTTTTGAGCTAGAATTATGTTAAGCTACAAACTACAGCCTCATATTATAGCTGCTAAACTATTATTTATTTTCCTTAGGCAGTTAGGCAGTTATCTGCATCAGAAATTTGTCTCAATAATAAAATGAAAACGTGCATTGTGAATTTGTGGCACACAATAGAAGCCTTCCATAAAAAATAGTATTGGGAAGAATATCTGCTGCAGATATTTGCCTAATTGACGTAGAAGTGGGTGTCTCGCCTATAGGTCATCTTTTAGGCATGCTGTAAAAATAGAGGTCAAGCTATTATTTTTTTTATAAAAGTTTGAACTAATCTAGCTTTATTATTTGGGAGAAGCTGTATTTTCTTCCACGTATATACATAGTCTTAATGTGAGCATATATTCATATACATTGCTTTCTATTCGTTTTCTTTAATGAAGTTTGTATACGTTCGTAGATTGTCGTAAGAGAGTTTTATTTTCATAAATTTTCTCCCCCCCCCCCTCCTCCTCCTCCTCCTTCTCCTCCTCTCTGTTTTATGTTTTCATGTGTTTTTCTATCCTTTTTCTTTTTTGCCTCTTTTTTTATTTTGGTCGCCATCTTGTCTTTGCAAAAGATTTTTCTCCATCTCATAAAACTGCTAAGTTTATGACGTAATAAAATATCTTGTAGCGCATTGTACCGTAAAAACGCCAAATCGGCATTAAGAAGTCAACTGAATTGTGAAGAAAATGTCCTGTGCTTTTTTTTTTTCTTAAAAAAAGTAAGATTTATGCAGACTTAGATGTGGTTACTCTTTGCATTTCAGAATTTGAGTAGCTTCTATGTGGAAAAAGTTACTTCTGCTATTATCTTCTTTCCAATTTTATTGAAGACATATACATGCATATAAATAAACTAGAAAGGGGGAGGGGGAGGCTGCTATAGATATGTTTAGGGTATAAACTAACAGATAACACAACTAGAGAATAAAATAGCCTTTAACTCTTTTCTTGACCAGTTCTCAACAAACTGGACTAGTAAAGTTTCTGTTATCCACTATTCCAGAAACCAGAGAATATGTAGTTGCAGAAAGTTCCAGATAGTAAACTTTGAACAATAATAAACTCTCAAATTGTATTGCATTAAAATTTTCGTTTGGTGTACTCGTGAGAATTTCAATTTCTGCTTACTTTCAGTTTATTTATCCTGCTTTTTAAAAAAAAAAAAAGAATTTCAAACGTTAGAAACTACAGTAGAACTTTTGTCTTCATGTCAAAAATTTTTAACAGTATTTTTATGATAGTTTTGTCAGCAGTCTATTTTGAATTCATTTTTTTTAAAACTTATTTGGTGTGGTTTGTTGCCAAAGTGAATTACGTTAAACAAAGTAAAAGGGGGAATGTGTGTTCGCCTGTCGATAGGCAATCACTGCAAACATTGAATATGAGTGCTTGCAGTGATTGCCTATCGACAGGCTTTACTACAGTATAAGATGCCAGCTAGTAATTACCTCTTTTCCACTACAAAAGCTAACTGCAGTTAAAAAGTTTAACCACAGTTTATTTTATAGTGAAAACGAATGGTGTTAGATTAACCATGGCTAAAATTTTGTAACAATGGAGTTAACTCAATTGCATTTACACAGTGTAGTTAACCATATTAAGGAATGGTTTCGACTAGCGTTAAGCCTACTTGACACCTAGTTTTTAACTTTAGCTATTTCAGGCTTTCAGCTGAATAGTTTTACTCTAGCATAAGCATATTCTGGCTGTAAATGTATGCTTTTTGCATATGATACAATCTTCATTTTCAGCTCACTAGTAAATCCACCTTTAAGAGTTTATGTTTCCTGATGATAATGGGTGGCATTTAAACAATGTTCTCTTAATGTTAGATGACTTTGTTGTGAAGTTTCATTATCAATTGATGATGTCTTTAATATACCAAAAACAGGAGAAGAAAAAAAAAAAACTAAAAGAAAAACACATTTTTGTTCCTTTTTTTTACTCTGAAAGAAAGAAAAAAAATATTGTAGTGGATTTCTTTCTGTTGCTCAACTTTTCTTATTGGTCTCGAGAGATACAAGAGTTAAATGTGGCCTAATATTATACGTGTATGTAGTACATACAAGTATATATACACTGAATCTAAGCTTGTTTTCATCACACTAGTGTTTTTGTACTATCAAATCGATTGTTTCAGCTGAGAAAAGTAAGAGGTGGGATGGATGTGTATGGTGGTGAAAAGAAGAAAATGGGATGAAGAAGAAACAAATAAGGCCCTCATGTCACAATTACGAGACTTTTAAATTTGTACCAATGAGGCGGAAATAGTTGATTACAAGCGAACAATTGTGTACATCCAATAAGAAACCAAGTGTAGAGAGTCTTTATTATTATTCATCAGTGAGACAATAAAACCCACTCCTTTTTTTTCTTGCTTATTTATGTGAAGTTTTGTTTTGAGTTTTCTGTTTTTGTAAACTAGAAAAACTTCTTGCAACAACAACAAAAAAAACAATATAACGCACTGCATAATGTTTTTTTTTACTTCTGTTTTTATTTCTGTTTCTAATCGATTTCTACTTTTTTTCATTTTTGTACTGACTTTTTTGATAATGGAAACAAAATATCAACAAAAAAAACTTTCTTGAAACTATAATTTTTTTTTAGAAAAAAAAAACGAAAGTATTTGTAAATGTACATAACTTTGCAGTATACTTCAAAAGTAATTTTTCTTTGCCAATATATATGCAATAATATAGAAATGGAAAACTGCATAAAGACATCGAATGTTCATAGATGAAAAAAAAATCCGTGTGTGTTTGTGTTTTTTTTTTCTATTTATGTAGCCCTTTTCCAATATTCTAAAATGCAGTTTTTTTTCTCTTTTTGTGTGTTGAAAATGGATGAATGGAATACACGTTCTATGGCATATGTCGTCTCCATTTGTTGACTGCATTCGTCAAATTGTGTTTTCTACCCTTGTAAGACAGGGCCACATGTGAATATATATATATACTGTATATGTTAGAGGTTGGATCTTTTATAGTAATAGTAGTACAGTAGTAGTAACTTTCTATTTGTATAACCTGGATTTGCTCAAACCTCTCCTTACTTTATTTTCTCTTTTTTATTTCATATCTTAGATAATTTGCTTCTGTATACACTGTATATATTTTATATAATGTATATATATTCCCTATTCTTAAAGGCTATACATATATTTCCATGTGTAGAGGAGGATATTGAAGTCCATTAGGAAAATAGTTTTGTGACAATCCATTGTTGTTGTTGTTATTAGTAAAGGAATTGGACCCCAGAGATGATTGTGGATACTTTGATCAATTGCAATGTGCTGAGATCAATATAGGCCTATATATGGGGCTACTTCTATTTCGTTTCACTTTTTTTATTTAGTATGAGAAAGCAAAAAAAAAACATGAAGAAAAATCCACTGAATCTTTCATCCGCCCCCTTTTTTGTAATGTTTTTTTTTTTTTGCTTTCTTATGATGAAAGTTTATCTGCTGCATTTTGCGGTATAATACTGTGTATTTCTCTTTAATAAGATCCAAACCTCAAAAATAGTATAGTGATTTTTTTTCTTGCACACACACACACACGCATACAGACACACAAACGCATATTGTTTATGTTCTAACAATGTGTACAGAGGCTTTTATGATAATATTTTGCGAGAATTCTTTTTTATTGGTATTCAGAATATTTGTTTATATACATTGTACATACTATAGTAGTAACTTAATGTTACTACTAGGAACATATTTCATTTTTGTTGTTGTTTCTTTGTCTTGATATCAAAATTTTAACAGTATTTTTTTATGATAGCTTTGTCAGCAGAAGTGTCCATTTTAAATTAAGTTTTTCTTTTAAACTTTTTTGATGTGGTTTGTTTGCCAATGTGAATGAATAAAAATCTACTTCTAGAATTTAGATGATTTTTAAACGAAGTGGATGGAGGAGCAATGTGGTGCTCTCCTGTCGATAGGCAATCACTGCAAGCACTCATATTACATAAAAATGTACTATGTAACTTATACAGTATAAGACATAATAGCTCGAGTGGTGGATAAGTTTTTAGCCAATTTTTATCCAATTGACACACAGCAATACAATATAAAAAGAAAGTACTCCGAAATGATTTCACATTTTATGTATATTTTATTTCAGTATAAAATAAAAGCTGAAACTGCATTTAATTGTGTCTCGTTTCAGATTTCGAGATTAAACTGTTTTATAAATTAAAAAAAAAACATACTGCAAAAAAATGAAAGTTTCTATAAGAAGTAATTGAAGTGTTCCTAAGACTATAATTAAGCCGTCAGAACATAGGATAATGGTGTTCATGAAAACAAGTCTTTTTCAGTTCTTTTTTTTTTAGGGTTAATAAACACTCTTTACATCCATTAATTAAGATAAATCATGTTCTTCGAAGGATATAAACTTTTAACAAGCATTGCTTAACTTAATACATGTCTCCTATCTTCATTAAGAGACTTGTTTTTATAAATAACTCTCGTAAAATCTTATAGGAATGTCTTTTATTCTGTCATTCATTGTAAGATCTACAATTACAACACACAATTACCACCATAAGTAAAAAAACACATTTAGGTTCTTGATGTATAAAGTATATTTTGAAAAGCTTTTATATTTTAATTATACTTAGAAAAAAAAACCCCAAATTGGTTTGAATCTGTATGAATTTTTAAAATTGTTTTGTTAGACAAAAACCACTTTGTATCATTTTTGTGTTTGTGGGGTGCCTTGAATTTTATACAAAGTGTGTTAGTCAAGTGACAGTGAAAACCATTAGGACAACTATCCATTTTATTACACTGGAATTCTAACTGTATATAAGCCTACTGCATTAGATAGAGAAGGTTCAGTCATCATCAATTTTATATATATACACAATTGTATGTATATAGTAAGTAGTAGTAGTAGTAGACATATACAGTGTATATATGGTTACTGGGTCCTATAACTCTGAAGCATATAATGGAAGAGGCTTTCTTTTGACGGCCACCTATCTCCGTCGAAAAAGTATAAAAGAGCATTATCCAAGGAAATGTTATTGCTTGCGAAATAACGGTTCAACATCATATATATATATATATACAGTATATACCGTATATACGGTACTATTTATAGATCTATGCTATATGTATAGAGAAAGAGAAGGAGAGAAGTAGGTGGAGGGAGAAAAATATTTGCCAGTCAACAGCCAGAATTCTTATTGAATAGACTCATCGTTATATATATATATAGTTTGGAATGAATGGGGTGAATGAATGAAAAAAAAAGAATGGGTGGTGGTGTTGGTGGTAGATATCATGATAGTATATGAGATGGTCTGAAGATGAAAAAAAATTGGAACTGGTAAAAACATAGATATATGTAGGTGAAGATATTATGTAAGGAGGGAGTTAGTTGCAAGGAGGCAAAGAAGAAGAAGAAGAAGAAGAAAAAAAAAAACTCATCTTGCATCCCACTATACAAATTTAATATCATTGATTCTGACAGTGTAACTATGATAACAAACCTTTAGAAGTAAGAAGAAGAAGAAGAAGAAAAAAAAAAGCATCTCCGTGTCTAAAAAAATGTTATCACTCAAGGATTTTCATGGGATGTTATATATTTTCTGCATGTCATTTTTCAAAGAAAATACAAAACTTATATTTTACGCAAAACTCCTAAGGATTTAAGTTTACCCAATGATGAGCGGGGAGGAAGAGGAGAGTTATAACGTAGAGAAAGAAAGGAAAAAAAAAAAGGATGTCAGTCCTATCTCATCTATCTTCTACCATAAGGCAGTTTTATTTCGCCAAATATTATAATGTATGCAAACTGACAGTTTCATCCAAAGTTATATATCTAATTAGATTTGCCTTATAGTCTAATTTGAATTGTCTGACTTTTTGTGTGTGTGGGCCTACATGTACTGTATGTTCTCATTCTCTCTCTCTCTCTCTCTTTTCATGTATTTCTTATTGCAAAAGTTTTTATCCTTCTAAAAGTTTTATTTGATCAATTTTTGTGAGAAGGATGATTAGGATGATATACACTTATAAAAGAAAAAAGTTTATTGCAGTTTTCATATTATATTACGAAACGTTTTTTTCTTTCTCTTTTTTCAAAAAAATGTTACCTTGCAATTTAATTAATTTTTTCGTGAATGTTATTAACATGATTTTCTAATTGGTAGTTATGAATTTTTATTAATTTTAATAAAATGTTGTTTACGAAAGTTAGTCGGAAGTTACAACAACAACAAAAATAAGCTTTTACATATATAATTTCTAGTTAACGTATTCAAATTGAGTGCTATAAACATGAGCTGAAGAAAGGAGAGAGAGAAGAAGAAGAAAAAAAAACACCCCTGGTTTTGTATAACTTAGGTTAAGTGTGTAGATTTTCTGAGATGAACCCATATTATATATATATTTTTTTTCTGCATTTAATGACTAAAACTGTTCTAACGTGTTTTTAATATAGTACAAACATTATCGATTTTTTTTTTGCTTTTCTGCAAATTCACTTTTGAGAAAAGGCGATGTAAATATGCTCATTATTTTGTTTCAAGTGTTTCTGTCTGAAGGTATAGAATTATAGTCCAGAATTAAAACAAGAAGAGGTAAATATACATTATACACCAGTGTACAAGTGTTTTATTTGTATCATGTACAATAGACTTTGTTTAGGGGAAGAAGAAGAAGATGTAATAAAAAAGACTATTATACGAGTATTATGTCCATCTTTTATTCGCCTCTTCAACTTTTCTTCTCATTGGTCCCTTTTATCATTATCCTTTAGCTTTTCAACTTAAGATCTCATCATCAACAATCTTGTTGTCTCATCAAAGTCTTCTTCATGTTGAATTCCTCTCATTTCTGTAGTCATTTTTTGAGATAACCCCTTTTTTTTCCTTCTTCTTCTTCTTCTTCTGAACTTTATATAAGTCAACTTCTTATCACCACTTCACAACTTTCTTATTTTCAGAACATCTCTCATTAGTCTCAATTATACAATTTCTCATTTTGTTATTATTTTCATCATCTTTTTTTTTCTTCTTCTTTCTGTTTTTTTTTTTTTTTTCTCGATAAAACCATTTTTATATATTAGAAATAGGTCAACAAAAAATATAATAATATCATAAGAGTGACATATACGCTCGCATTGCTTTCGTCCATGGTTTATAAGAAATTCATTGCTTTTTTTTTTTGTAAGACAAAATTAAATTTAAAATTTTAATTTCGATTTAACAACAGACTACAAATCCATACTTTTGAGGTAAAAAATTTTTTGAAGGCTAAACCACATGAATGCTACGTGAAGCTACTTCAATAGTTAATAATAAAGTAGTGAGCATCAAGAAGTGAGTAAAGATTGAACCACATATTATGTCATACTGTATATACTATGTGAAGCTTCTCGAGTAACGAGTATGTATTGAATTTAGTAACTACAGAAGTACTAATCGAATCCCCTTTTCTCCAACGATATGAACTAGTCATGTCTCATAATTGGCTGAATATAATGCGACTAGTGTCTGCCGCCTGAATTGTCTGCCGGTGGAAACGTTTCAGGTTGCAGTAGCAAATCTTGTCTGCCAATCGCTTCACGTCGTCTTAATGTGGTAATAAAGATGCTTAAGGTAGTATACAATGGTTCCATGTCGCACTCGTTAGAAAGTGTATATGTGGTTCGACCTTCAAAAAACGCATACACACACCACATGTAGACTTGACTAGTCACTGTTAACTGAAGTTGTTTTGAACCACCATTAAGTACATTTGTATTAAACATAGTACATTTTAAAAGTCATTATATATATAATATCCCAGGTCTGTGTATGTGTGTGTGTGGAGTAACTGTACAAAACCATTGAAGCACGTCGGAATTTATATAAATTTAAATAAATGAAGAAATGAACAGCTTTTTTTTCTCAAGGTCAACTATATGTTGCATCCTTCTCATCCAAGAACCCCATGATGTTAAATTGGAAAGGGGAAAAGGTTGGAAAGTGTAGATGGGGGGGGAGAGAAAGAAACGTGGAGGGTTGAAAAAAAAGTGGGAGGGGGTGGCTGAAATTGAAATGAAAGGAGTAAAAAAGGAACAAACGACGCGCATGCGCACAATTGCCTGTGAACTTTGCTCCCGTCATTTATGACGGGTTACCCCACTATTATTTACATATTTTATAATTTGGTTTTATTAAATAAATTAAATAAACTGTACGTGTAAAATGAATGTATTTTTTATTTATTTAATAAAACAAATCAATAAACGAGGTTGAAGTGAGGAATCTAAAATTGTATTTTAAACAGTGTTGTAATTGGCTGATTCCAAAGCGACTTCTGACTGCTGCCTGGAGTAATGTACGTCTCTACTGGCAATCGCTTGATGTAGTAGAAATAAGCTTGAGGCAGAGGATAATCGCTCTAAGTCGCACATGTGAGAAAGCGTATATGTGGTACGGTCTTTCGCCTTTACTTTACAGCAGTTTTTCAATAAAATTGTAGCCTTCATTTAGAAAAGAATCAAATTATTCTAATGACAATCAATCATACATGAAATTTACAAGGAAAAATCTGAACATATGATTTTTTGTTATGCTTTTGCATTGACTCATAAAAATTGTCTATTGAATAAATGTTGACGATAATACTCAGACATCATCATTTTATCATCTAAGCTCATAAATATCAATTATTTAGTTATTTCATTATAAGAATTGATTTTCTTGTGCGCTTTTCTTTAAATCAATTGATCATTAGAATGACATTATGGTTTTCTTTGATTGGTGACTGATGACATCACGAATCAAGACTTAACACAATATTCAACCTCTGTCTCATTGGTTTTTCTTCTTCTTCTTCTTCGAATTTACTCAATAAGCCCTTTATACTGTGTATACAGTTATATACATGTGTATATACTGTTGTGTAAAGTGTGTTGTGTTGTGTGTGTGTCCTAGAAAATTAATCCTCTTTGGCCACATTTTCTTTCAAACCTTTCCTTACTACTGTTTATTTTTCTACTCAATCCATTGCTTTTGTTTCGGTGATTACTGTTTCTATCAAATTGTACCAATCGTCTTATATTATACATCCTTATACAATATAGACTTTCTCACTCTTTTCCTACAACCCTCCTCCCCATCCATACCCTCATTCTCTACCCTCAATCTCCTATGTTTCTTATATATTGTATATTGTCTCCCTCACTTCAACGATTGATTTAATTCTCAGCTTATTCGATAGGATGCCATCGTCCTTCTTTTTATTCTTTCTTGTGTGTCTCTCTTTTATATTCTTATTGTATAATATAGTGTGTTGAGCTTCTTCCTTTTGTTGTTGTTGTTGTTTTATATTGGGTGGCGCTAGTAAAATACGTTCTGCTTAAAAATTAATATCTCAGAAACTATATATAAGCTGCATATTAGTAATTTTGCATAGTTGCTGTCAATAAAACGAACTGTATTTATATAAAAATTGGAATGTAACGGTTAAAAATGTCAAAAGTTAATTAATTTTTAAAATGACCTTTAAAATAGCTGTTTCCGAAGACTTAATATTTCGTCTACAAATGAGCAAAATGAATTTAAGTTAAATGTGTTCAGTTGAATTATACGGAGTACGGTTAAGATAACGAAACTAAAAAAAAAATTAGTTTTATCACTTAATATCTGAACAAACTGAAAATTGCCATTCACTGGAAAAACTGCCACTCGCTTGAAAATTACCACTCGCTCGAACGTTGCCAGTCGCTGGAAAACTGCCACTCGCTTGAAAATTACCACTCGCTCGAACGTTGCCAGTCGCTGGAAAACTGCCACTCACTCGAAAACTGCCACTCGCTCGAAAACTACCACTCGCTCGAACGTTGCCAGTCGCTGGAAAACTGCCACTCGCTCGAAAACTGCCACTCGCTCGAAAACTACCACTCGCTCGAACGTTGCCAGTCGCTGGAAAACTGCCACTCGCTCGAAAACTGCCACTCGCTCGAAAACTACCACTCGCTCGAACGTTGCCAGTCGCTGGAAAACTGCCACTCGCTCGAAAACTGCCACTCGCTCGAAAACTGCCACTCGCTCGAAAACTACCACTCGCTCGAACGTTGCCAGTCGCTGGAAAACTGCCACTCGCTCGAAAACTACCACTCGCTCGATAATTGCCACTCGCTTGAAAATTGCTTCTCACTCGCTTGTAAAATTGTCGCTCGCTCGTCAAACTGCCGTTCACTCGAAAACAGCAGCCACTCGCTCAAAAACGTCTTTTTTAATCCCCATTTTCAAAATTCATTAGTTTTGGTAGTTTTTGACCAAATGTATTTCAGTTTTTCTTTAAGAAAAATACGATTACGTTGTTAACGATTACACAAATTTTCACAAATGTAGCTTCTATTGTTTTCTGTTATATAATCTTTAAATGTGGGCATTTTTGTCTGCGCCACCTTAATGTATGTAGTTTTGGGGTGTTTTTTTATTATTTATTTTTGCTTAAAAGACACAAGAAAAAAATGAAATTGAATTGAATATTATAGACTTTATACATAGCTGTTTGTATCCATTCATTTTTTTTGTAGATTACGTACATGTACATTGATAGAGTGAGAATAAAAAAAACACGGGACTGATTCTCAACTCTTTGTGTGTCATCGACACATAATTCTCACTTTATTTTCTTGTTCAATCATTTTGTGTTTGTCTTTCAAAAAACTTTGTGTGTTTTACATTCTTTTTTTTACAGAAAAAAAGAGAGGATGGTGTAACATTTTTTGGATGTCAATGTCATTTTTTTTGTACCCATTATACAATACATAAGAAAATTTATCATGTGTTGTCACTAGACGCCTTTGGGATAATGACTGAAATCTTCTCAAATCCCCAAGATTCTCGTTTGTAGATCTAAGAAAAGAAAAAAAAATCTTTTTTCTATAAAAAGAGAGAGAGAGAGAGAGAGAGAGAGAGAGAGAGAGAGAGAGGAGAGGAGAGAGAGATAGTTTGTCTCTATATATGTATGGCCAAATACAAATATGGCGTTTGCCCAGTGGGCCATCCATGAGTTTTCGATATATATATATATATATATATGTCTATATATTCTTATTCGTAACACGAAAACACATTTTTGAAAACCTTGTCGTGGAAAATGATTGCTGCCAGTGTCTTTCTTTTGAAATCTTTGAGAGAAATAAAGTAAAGATCTAATTCTTTTTTTTTTTTTGTCTTTTCTCTTCTGAGATCTTTTCTCTGTCTTTGACCATTTTCCCTTGTGACGTTTAAGCTTTTTTCTTATCTTTTTCTATATCTCTCTGTTGGTTTTGTGTGTAGATGAAATTCAGTAATAGTAATAATGAGTTATTATCTGTAGATGGATTCTCTTACTACTACTACTACTACAACTGTATATGCGTACCATGTAAAAAATACTATGTATAACAAGATATACATAGAGAACTATGATTGCGGCGGCTACCATGTTCAAATATATGTTTTTTCTTTCATGGTTGAAAAGTTTTTTTTTTTAAAGTGGTTCTTATTTTATTTTAGCAAAATAAAAATAAATAGGTTCAAAAGTTTTGCAATTGAGTAAAGTTGCTTACAATATTACATATGGCCATGAAGAATATCTTTTGTCTCTTTTATGCATTTTATTTGACCTTTTTTAATTTTGTTGTCTCTTTCTGGCTATTTAGAATTTTAGAAAGTATATTGCAAATTCTTCTATTCAATCTATATGATGAGCTCCTCTATCTCTTTCTCACTTTACATTATGAAAATAGCCAATAGGAGTTGCTTAAATTACAAACTTTTCAAGAATGTTATGCAAAACATATTCAGATTGAAAGTTATGAGAACTTATGCTATGCGTTCAAATAGGTTAGTTTTTTTTTTCTTCTGTATATGTGTGTGTGTGTTGTTTTCTTGAAATGTAGAATTGCATTACATTAGTGCTTTTCATTTACACTTGTTTAAAAGCATTGTTTATTCCTACTAACTTTATTTGATGGTGTCTCTTGCTGTGATATAAGTCTCTATATATATATATATGTAATGTAATGTAAAGAAAGTGAAGACAAAGAACGTTTTACATGACTGTGAGCGTGCATATTTGAACAAGTTGAAGAAGATTTTTTTATAACACTGAGGCGGCAATGTGTGTGTGTTAGTGTGTGGTTTGTTATTTGTGCAAAAGATGTCGTTTGAAATTCTGGAAACTTAACATCAGACTGTTTTCGGGTGTAAATATAAACGTAGGCTTTTGATTAGTGATTGAAAGGAAGTTATGTGGTGGTGGTTCGAACCGTCTTTATGTATGTATATGTTATGTTGATGAGACACATACGCTTGTATACAACTGTAGGTTGAATTAGTGTGCTTTGTACTGGATATAAATACAGTATGTCTCAGAACCAATGTTCCAAAAGTAATATATGATTTATGTATAAAGAGTGGCACAGGTAAATCGGAATTATAGCTAGGTAATTTCAAATAAGGGTAACATATAAAAGGGTAGTATTTCTATTAATTGCTAATGGTGGGACAGTCAAAGCTATTGCTAGACTCAGCACGTTTTGATAGGAAGTTTCATTGTAAAAGTTGGTTTGCTTAAAAAAAAAGTTGTTGATTTTAAAAAAAACTGAGCTTAAAATTGTATTTTTTATGATTGGTTGGTTTATTAAAAATTAATAACTTAATTATGTATTTCATTATTTCATTTTTGTATAACTGCATTTTCATATGTTGTTGTTTAACAACTGCTTCAAGTTTCGTATGTACAGCTTTTTATAGTTCCTAAGATATTTAATTTTAAACAATAGTCTGTGTCACTCGGCATATACGTTTGATGACTTATACGTTTCTACTACAAAAATTAACAGCAGTTAAAATATTAACCACGGTTCATTTTCTAGTGGAAACATATGTGATTACATAGAACCATGGTTAAATTTCTGAACAATGGAGTTGACTGCATTGACACAATGGAGTTAACTCAACTGCATTGACACAATGGAGTTGACTGCATTGACACAATGGAGTTGACTCAACTGCATTGACACAATGGAGTTAACTCAACTGCATTGACACAATGGAGTTAACCACATTATTGAATGGTTAAATATGTCACTTCCGCTGTTCAAACAAATTTAGCCTACAAACAGAATGGTGGATAGTGAGAGCACTCAATTTGTGACTGAATGAGGACTGAATATTTCACAAAATGCATTAAGTGTTTAACAGAAAATGATACAGAATAATTTAACCACAGGTGTTTAAAAAATAGAAACGCTCAATAACTTTAGTTATTTAACTACAGTGGAGACGAGACACATGTATTACTATGGCGTTTGTCGTGAGACATACTGTATGTAGGTGGTTTATGGAGGAACAATGTACATTGCACTTCCAACTTCCTATAGTTTTGTATGTGTGGTATTATTGCACACGCTAATCTTTTCAACTTAAAAGCAACCATATGTGGATGCTTTTTGTATTTATCTCGTTAGCATTCTGTGTTTGTATTTAAAATGATGAAATGCATTGCTTAAATGATTTTTTTTTCTCCATGTAAGCCTACTAGCTCGAGTTTTTTTTTCTCTATAAATGTACTTAGTGAATGACTATAAATGCAAAAATATTTTAAATGATGCCTGCAAATCATTTCCAATATCGATTCAGATTTCAAACAGATGTGAAATATTCTTAGCTAATATGCAGCTCTAATTTAATAACACATAACGGCGTACAACGTAGGCCTACATGTTGTTATTCGGTCTATTTTTTCAAAGCAACTTTTAAAGTGTTGTTAAAAATTGTATTTCATTTTAAAGAACATTAAAGATAGTTCAGTTCCCTCTGCCATAGGCCTATTTGGCTGCTAGCAGAGTACTTTTTGTAATTGTAATAAAGATTTCATCTAAAAAAAGTTTAACTAAAAATTAGAAGGGTAAAGAAGTTCGATCTGAATATTTGAATGATATATGGGTGAAAACCTTTTAACACGAAATATATTTTCGGTTTGGTTCTGTAGAATAGCGTACAAATTCATTGTTTTAACATGATACTCTTTTAGCACGAACAACTATTCCGGTTCCTTCCATTTCGTGTTAAACGGTTTCCTTTTCTACATTTTATTTAAAAACACTTTTAAAATGATGAGAGCTAGAATGTGTGCAACTTTAAATAGCTCCAGTGTGTAATGTTGTTTTTTATATTTCGATGACGATATAAAAAAATAATGAGTTGAAGCAAAGCAATTGACTGACCAGTGTCCATCGGAATTGCCATTTCGAATTTCTCTTTATATATATATATATCTATATATATATATATATCTATATATCTATATATATCTATATATATATATCTATATATATCTATATATATATATATATATATATATATATATATATATATATATATATATATATATATATAGTGGGTTGGTGATGGTCACTGGGTTAATGCATTTTGATGATCGTTGCCTAGTGATAGAAGAATATCAGAAGACGACCAAATAAAATAATATAGATTGCGGTTTAAAAAAAAAGAAAGGTTTGTGGGATGGATTTTTGTTGCCTTCGTATATTTTGACGTTTTTTTTCATAAAAAAATTTGCAGAAGTTTGTTTATTTTGGATGGTATTCGTTGGGTTGGCATATTTTTTTAAGCCAGAAAAAAAGACAATCAATTTTCTATTGTCCATTGTTGGTAATACGTTACTACTACTACTGACTGCTTGTTCCATCTATTTTTTTTTCATTTCCTTTCTGAATTGAATTCATTCCCAATGACTTTTCCAAGACGCCGTAAATTGTAAGCCTAATCTTGAAACCGATCATAACTTTTCTCTATGTGTAATACAGGCCTATCTATATATAGGTAGGATTTTTTTTTATTCTGGGGCAGAAAAGCAAAATGATGTTTGATCGGTCTCTAGTCGAAAATCAAATTGACAATATATATATATATCTTTTGTGAAATGCAGTTGTCATTATGGACATTATTTGTTTTTTGTGTTCTATTTTTGTGTTGTATGTCAATGTACACGTACATTCTGGTCAAAACTAATTATTTGATCGTGTAATTGACTCATACAGTGTGTCCTATTTCTGTTTGTTCAAAACAAAAAGTAAAAGTGAATTTTGATCTGGTTTCATTTTTATTGAATGTCTTGTAAACGTATAGAATTTGTTTTAAAAAGTGACCTGATTAAAATTTATTTTCACCTCTACAAGGGCTGCTTTTGAGTGTTCGAGTTCGACTGCAAAATGTCGTCACAGGTGGCTGGCCTGAGACTGACTTTATGATTGTTTTGGACAGATGCTGACCTTTGCACAGAAATGGCTTCTGAAGTCGGAAATGAAAAAAAAAAGGTGGTGGGGTTGTGGTTCCAATGTATTAATGTGGAAAGACGTCACACCTTTGCACACGAGCCACACGGCGATTTCGTTTTGCAGTCAAACTCGATCCCTCAGAAGTGGTTCTTGTGTCAAGGCGGGTTAATTGTATCGAAAAGAAACTAGGAAAAAAGGTAAATTTAATATTAAAGAAAAGATTGCAAGTGTGGCACATTTTTAACGTAGTTGTTACTAAATATAGCTTTGTGTACAATTTTCACCGTAATAGCTGATTCAATTAACTGATTTAATTAAGTCGAAGCTCAACTGACTAGCACTTCTAACATAATACCCGCCAACTAATTTTTGACTTAACTTTTGATTGAATCATCATCTGTAAAAAGTAAAAAAAGCATTCGACAGTAATTTTTAAAACCACCACAATTACGCGTTTTTAAAATAAAAAAATACTGGTTAAGAGGCTAGAGTTATAGCTACAGAGTGACCACAATATAGTGACAGCCCACATATATTAAAATCACACAATACAAATTGTTAAACGATACTGTTCAAACAGTAACAGTTAGGTTGAAGTTACAAACAGGCTCTGGGATATTTTCATAACCCTGCTTTCAGGTGACTCTCTAAACTGCATAGGTTAAATTTAACAACAACAGATACGTGTTTGCCAACTTGGCAGTGTGATATCAACAGTACATACTCTTTGTAACACTATAAGATTTGGATGGAAAATGTTTGGTAGATTAGTTGTCTATTTTGCAATGATCAACATTCACTAGGTGGCACATTTGCCTTGCATTCACACGAAACCCTTTGCAGGCCACAAATAGGGTAACTAAAGTTAGATAACCAGAGTTAAAATTTGCCATTTAATACTATCTACTGTAGCATATTTGTACTCAATAACCTTTATATGTGAATGATACTTTACATGACACTTCTCAACAAAAGTTCTCGAGTTTAGCACTGCCTTTGACTTAATAATAAAGAATATGACCCTTAAGCCTTGTACAGACCAGGCAACAATCGCCGGGCTCATGTATTCAGTAAGTGGACAACAACTTTATCGGACACAGCGATTTGTATCTGGATACATGTAGCCAGTCATGCTGTGCGTTCAAACAGCTAGAATTCAGTATCCGTATAATACTGCAAAGAATTTATTGACTGCAAGGTGGTGTTAAGTGCTGCGTTTATATTCGCTTACAGGAATGTTATTAACGCCCCTCCCACCCGAGGCTTACAGTGTATATGTACTTAACTGAGCGATGTTTTCCATTTAAAATAGTGGGGAAGCTGAAAAACAAACAACACTCTTATGATGTGAAGCTCGATCCCCGAATCAGATGCTCCAGCGATGTTGCTTTGTAGCCTCAATCGTCAGGAAACATCGCCGGTTGACATTGTTTCTGGCGATTATTGCCCAATCTGTACTAGGCTTTACTTTCACTTGAATATTTCAAAGTAGCAGTGAGTATTAGGCAGGCTACTATAAAAATTGACTATGACGTTTTGATGCATTAAAATAATTTCATTTCACACAAACTACTGTCAATTGATTAGTATAACGTGTTTTGTTTCGGCTTTAAAATTTTATAGTAGGCGTATATCAACTGATATTAGAAACTATACGTCTACAAATATCACTACAATCATCTGGACATTATTCAGCCTTAGAAAAGAAAAAAAAAATTCACCACTTTTAGACCACCACTTGTTAAAAATGCTATTTATGTACTTCACATAAGAAGAAAAAAAAAAGATCAAAAAGTCAGCTTTTTTTGTCTGATATTTTGACTGGAGTGAATTTTTTTTTTTGCCTTTTTTCTTTTCTTCTTTGCTTACATTGGACATGAACCAAAATAAAGAAGATAAAAAAAATTCACAGTCTGTCAAGTCTTAACTGTGAACCACAACCATTATTTGCATTTTGTACGATTTGCATGCTTACGTATAAAAATTGCCTTGTGATGGTTTTCTTCTTTTTTTTCTTTTCAAACAACGTTTGCATACAGTTCTTTATGTGTAATGTTTAACTGAGCTAATTTTGGCGTCGGTTGACGTATGGCGCCAACAAGATGGTTGTCATGACAACGCCAAAATGGCGTTCTCTTTTATATATATATATATATATATATATATATATATATATATATATATATATATATATATATATATATATATATATATATATATATATATATATATATATATATATATAAAGCATATAGATCACATTCAAACTCTATAGAGAGATTTGTACTCTTATTTTTCTTTCTGTTCCCATATTACCCATGATTTACATTTCCTTGGCAAGGAAGTAGGCAATTACTCTTTGCAAACTCGACTTTATTTTTAAAGCTTTTTCTCTATTCAGTCACTCGACTCAATGAAGTCAATGGACAACCACCACAACCATTTATAATGTACTTACATATACATGTATGTATGTTGAACTATGTTTTTACCTCTTTTTTTGTCAACTTTTTACATATGGGCCTAAACAAAGCCATCCCTGCTCAATTGTGTGTCCATTTGAAATAACAATACAACACAAAATAAAAGAAGAAGAAAAACAAACTTATAAATAATTTTTTTAATGATGTCATTGATGACAAATAGGAATCTAAACTTATGTCGTCACACAAAAAAAATAAACTGCGGGTCTATTTGTTGTTATGATTTTCTTTTGTTCCCTTTAATCAATATGTGACCTGCATCCATAGGCTTCAAAGTGGGGCTCCTCTTTGTGATTCAGGCTCGAGCCATGACCCATATGCCGAGGTTATTGCACTAACTAGCAATTTTTATAATTCATCTATAATTTGCTCTGCTTATCTGACATTTGATATGCAGATTTGGAAATTGAATTCATAGTTTTTTTAAAAAAAAAAAACTTAGAAATAATTATTTGTGGCATTTTGTATTACTTTATTTTAATAATTGTTTAAATACAAAATGGTCCTCATTATTCTTAAAATTAAGAATTCAATATGGCTACTCAAAAGATCTACTTTTTAATTAAATTTTATGTTTTTCATCAATTTTGGAGATGGAGAAAACGCAATTGTTCATTTTCAATCATAAAACGTTTATTTTAAAAGATATAATGTATTTGTATTAAATTTACATTTTTGTATGATTCTTTGACTCTTCTAGTTACTAAGCTTAAATACTTTGAATTTGTTCAAAAAAAAATCACTTACGACAAGCAAGAGAATTTTATTCTTAAATCGCAGAATTGAGCTGCTTTCAGAAAACAAAAAAAAATTTATAATTCTAATTTTGCTTTACAAATTTTGCATAACAAATATTTCTCTCGAAAACGATTTCAAATTTTTTTTATTTGTGGTGGGGTTTTTTTTTCATAAAACATTTGATGAATTCTTTCTAGCTTTGTGTTCGTTTTTCATTTATGTCAAAGAAGTGAATTTGGCGTTTTATTTAAGCTTATGTCATTTTATCTGGGTGGTGGTTTGGTTCACCCTCACACCCATTACATATGGCATAGTGCGCTAGCAAATTGCCATTGTCAATCATTACAGTGGGATTGTTTAGTGGAAGGTTTTTTTTAGGTTTCGAGTCGAGTCAGAAAAAGAAGAGTTAGGACTCATCAGTGCCATCAAATTTGGCAGTAACACCCCCCCCCCCCCCCACTGTGTCTATAGTAGTAAAAGACCTACAGTCTGTACTCTTATATTTAGTCTTGAATATATTGAACTCAGTGTCAATTTGTGGGATTTTTGAGGAATTCGAATGAAAAACTGTCATTTCTTAAAAATCGATCTCTTTTTTATGAGCAATGACTTGAATCTTTGCTATTGTTTTACAATATAAATAGGAAAACTCACGTTATAGTTAACAATTATATAATAACTAGTGGGGTAACCCGTCATACATGACGTGGATAACCCGTGTCCCATGATGTATTACTGGACATTCTAGTTTAACTATTTTATTCAAGATCTGAAGGTCACTCAATGAAAGACGTTTCCTTCTCCCCTCTTCCCCACCGCCCTCACGTGTGTTTGCTTAAAGGTTTTTATCCTTGTTCTTACAGCATTACTTCTAGACAGACAGACTTGGCTTAATATATATATAACTTGTGGGGAGCAAAATTCACAGGCAATTGTGCCCAGCATTAGAGTTTCATGATCAATTTGAGAAGCGTTTTTTTTTATTGATTATATGAAAATCTTGTTGAAAATTCTCTCAGTCTTGTCTGGCTTTACAATTAGATTTTAATCTCTTTATTTTTTTAGTCAAGGAGAAAGTTTTCCTCAGGTAAATTTTTTTGTCATATTGAAACTCAATTACCAGCTATTCTGTGAAAAGTTGCTTTGTTGCACGTGCAACACAGACACATTTTTAGCCATTTTCTCTCAAATTTACCTATTTAATTCATTCAACAATTGATTATAAAAAATTTCTAGTATCTTATTAATTAGTGATTGCGTGTGAGTCTTTTCTAAACTTGTAAAGTATATTAAGAATCTTAATAGGAATTTTTTGTTTCTCTTCCAATTCACGTAATCACCTGTAGGGTTTCCTTATATAACAAATGAATATGATGCACGTTTACATACATGTTATATAGAAACGATGATATAATGTTTGTTTATTTTGAGGTTGTGTAATGTGTCTTCTTTTTTTTACTTTGTTGGTAGCCTCCAAGGTTTTTAAATGATTTCTTGTTGTGTCAACTTTTGTTTTTTAAGATAGATGAAAAGAGAGGCCTTTTCTCTAATGTTATACTTGATATGTATATTTAAGGCTCCTAAGGCTTCTTCTCTTTCTTTTTCTTTCTTGTTTGACTTAACAAGAAAAGAAAAAAAAATCTGAAAGAAAAATCCCAGTGTTTTTGAATCACAACGATATTCCTTAAGGAATCCGTCTTAATGGAAATTTACTCTCGACATTTTGATAGAGATTAATGGAGACTGATTTAATAAGTGCCACTGATATATATTTATATATATGTAAGATGGACTTTATATGGATTATATATATATATATATATATATATATATATATATATATATATATATATATATATATATATATATATATATATATATACAGTATAGGGCTTGTATGTCAGTCTTTTGAACATATTTCCGTTTTTCTTAGTTAGGAAATATTGATTTCACTTTGAATATTCTGTCACACTATCTATCGTTTTAAAACTGTTGAGGGTAGATGGATAAAACTGATGTTCATGTCCTCAAGCTTAACAAATGAAGTTAATTTCATGTTTGCTTTACACGAGGTTTTTTTAATGTCCTATTCAGTGGTAGTTTAGGGAGGGGAGGAGGAGGGTATTTTAAGACAAATAGTCGAGTAATGAAATCTTCATATTATATGTATGAAGAAAAAAAAAGGCTTTCACATAATTTCTACCATTAAAAACATGAGCCTAGCATATATATTTTTAATGGAAGTGTCACTGAGAACAAATGGATGGGCATCAATCGAAAACTAAGAATAAGAATGAACGGCGGAAAAAAAACAAATTTGGAGGGAAGAGGTTGGCATTCGTATTTTTTTGTTTCCAAAAACGCCTTTTTTTTCTTTCTTAAGTGTATAGTCTATAGTGTTTTTATGCTAATTTTGTTGAGTAAATATCAGAAGTAAACTGAAAATTGTTTCGAATGTTTTTTTTTATTTATGCAGGAATAAAAACAGCCTGTATTGTGTGAGAAAAAAAAAAAAAAAAAGAAAAGCAAAATAAAACGAGAGGCAATAATCAATAATGAGACGCGTACATTTTAGAAAACCACTGTCGAGGAAATATTTTATTTTCCTTTCACTTTTTCTCATAATTCGTTTTCAAAACAAAATTTAAAAAAAAAGAAAACATTTTTCATGTTATGTGGCCGATAAATAAGAAAGTTAGACTTGACGTCAGACAGTTTAAAATTAAGAAATATTGGGCTACAGTGGTGTTATTTTTTATTTATTTAGAAACATTTTGAAGAAATAAAAAAGCTGTGTTGAGACAAACTTAATTTTCAAAGTAATTCATTACAATTACTAATTACATCATTGTATAATTAATAATTATAATTACTAAATTTTAAAATTGTATTAATTACAAATACAATTTTTTCTCCAAAGAATTACAGTTACTTCCCAATTTCAAGTCCGATGACGGAGAAAGACTGTGTTGAGGTATTATCAAATGCAAAAATAAGTTATCATTGAAGTGAATGCAAAAAAGTGACGCACACAAAGAACATCAGTTTACTTTACAATAATTAGGAATTGTTAACTCAAGTTCTGAGCAGTTTGAGAATAAATATATAAAAGCAAAAAGTAATTTAAAAAGAAATTTAAAGTCGTTGTATTTTCAATAAAAAATTTGTAATTAATTACAATGAAAAATTACAAAACTTCAAATGTAATGGTGATGAATTGTTTGAAAAAAGTAATTTAATAATTCCCAACACTGAAAAAAGTGAATTGACTACTGCACTGTTTATCAACTTAAAATTACTGATAATGTTATGTTTGTCCTCGGGTTACAAGTCGAATTCAAGTTGAATGCCAGTTGTTTTTCTTGAATTTGGTCCATAAACTCTATAGAGAAAAAAACATAAAGCAAACGTTGCTTAGAATTATGACGGATTATCTTGAAAGGTGTCAAAATAATAATAATTTGTGAACAACATTATATATATATATATATATAACCCTAAGTCTGTCTGTCTATAACGCTGTACAAACAAGAACAAAACGTTTAAGCACGTCAGAATTTCCCTAAATTTAAATGAACCGCTTTTTTCTCTCAAGGTCAACATTATGTTGCGCTTTCCCGATTCAAAAACCCAAACAATATTAAGGTGCTTATAAATAAAAAAAAATAGTTAAATCAAACTCATTCCCCTTGATAAGAAATTGGAGATGGCAGAGGTTGGAAACGGGGGTGGGTGTGGTAGGGTGAGAGAGAGAGAGAGAAATTTGGAGGGGCAAAAAGGGAGAGGAGATAATAATAGCAAAATTAAACCAGAATTTGGCTCCCGTCATTTATAACGGGTTAACTCACTAGTATATATATATAAAAGATAAACCACTTTTAATGTGCATTTTTTCTAATGTGACCTATATGTGGACTGTTTAGAAAAGCAAGTGGTCATTCATGATCATTGATCATAACGAATATTTGTCTTCCAGTTTCATATTCTGTTGTTTTGGTAACTGAGATTTCTGCAAACCTTGTTTTGCAAGTTGGAGTTATGTACTCCTGTAATCATAATTATCATGGCTAATTAACTATGATAAATATCTATTTTAAAATGACTTGTGTCATGACTCATTAGTACAGTAACAAAATTCTGCACTACAATGTATCTGGTTCAGTCTGGACATTCATGGTATATTATTATTATTATTATTATTATTATTATTATTATTATTATTATTATTATTATTATTATTATTGTTATTATTATTGTTATTATTATTATTATTATTATTATTATTATTATTATTATTATTTAACTATGCATAATCTAACTAATATTTAAAATGGCTTTATAAGGGCCAAAGCCCTCTATTAATAATCTCTGAAGAGTTAGTGAGTCTGTTTTGCCTTTTTTCATTATATTGCCGTCAACTCTGCATTTTTTGTTAAAACAAAAATGTTAATATTTGTCAGGTTTTTAGCAATGTAAAAAAATACATTGTTTACGTGTTTACTTGTTGAACTGTGTGAATCATTTAACTCTTTTTGAAAGTGGTCTTTTGTGATTTAATCGCTTGGAAATGGCCAGACTGACCAATGATCTAGATCTTAAAGAAAAAAAGTATAAAAAAGGCGACGACTGTAAATTTAAAAAAAAAGTGAAGGGAATTCGCTTTTATTTCTTTTGAGCACGTACAAATGGTTTATTCGTATTTATACGTGGTATTGTGTGTGTGTTAGTTGAGAGGTTTGAGGGGTGGGACATATCGAATCTCTTGAATTTGTTATAAGGGTCA
This sequence comes from Brachycybe producta, assembly GCA_036925085.1. Taxonomy (NCBI): domain Eukaryota; kingdom Metazoa; phylum Arthropoda; class Diplopoda; order Playtdesmida; family Andrognathidae; genus Brachycybe; species Brachycybe producta. Next base: position 6,267,345 of record JAUPFP010000007.1, on the reverse strand, counting down.
CTCACTCAACTCGACTTTGTGAAAAGAAAATAGCATTTTTTCTTCTCTTCTCTCTTCTTGAGTACAAGAAAGAATTGATGGAAGGAGAAAAAAAAATCTAAGGGGTTGAGTGTGTGATCTGTTGATTGACTGATCAAAGGAGCATATATAAAGTCAACAAAAATATGTCCACAATTTTTTTCTTTGTTATGTGTTGTTTGGTATGCTTGTATTATATGGTTCATTTTAGGTTAGTTTTGAGGAATTGGAGAATGGATTGAGATGTGGAGAACAAGTGGCACACATATCGTGTCTCAATTGGCTATCGTGTTGCTTGTGACAAGCTAGAAAATGCATTAAAAAAAGCAAAAAAAAAAAGAGAGACGGATTCCAAGGAGCTGTGAAAAAATATGACTGGTTTTCTATTCCAGGAAATTTTCGTGGCCGGTCTTAGGCGCAAATGCAAGAAGAAAGCTTAGTACTTGAACTTCAACTTGAACCCTCTTGAAAAGTGTTTCAAAATAAAAAAACCCTCAATTTTGAAAGGGAACCGATGAAAAAAGTGTTTCTTCTATTTTGAAATTCTGTTGAGATGGATAAAAGTTGAAATTCAAGTGCCAAGTTTTCTTCTTGAAGTTGGGCCTTATATTCGATTGCAACATTATTGTGGATCCTATTATGTATTCTACACATGTAGACATTTTCTTTCTGCAACTTTTCTACCATTCTGTTTATTAGATGGCACGCTATGAAGCTTTCTTTACTTCTGATAAGAAACGCATATAAATCATGAACTCTTGGTGTAAAGATGGAGACTAAAACAATAACTGCCTAGCTATATAGTTAATTTTTCTGAAGTTATTTTAATTGCAATCAGATTCCAAACAAGTTTACTTGATAAGATAGATACAAGTAAATTAGCTAACCCAGATCAAGAATTTACATAATTGATGTAAACGTTGCTTATAAACTAGAACTGTATTTCTATGTACTGAAATCATTTTCATGATGATATCTCTTGAGAAAAAATTTATTAAACTTCATGTTTTTTGTTAGAAAAAAAATAATTACTGACAAAATTAAAAATTAACTGTTTAAAATTGACATAAAAAGTTTATTTTTAAAGAGGTTGTCACTAAAGTTAGTTTAACATATTCACTTGAACTCATATTTACTTAAAATGTTATTTACATAATTAATGGTTAAAAATAGATTTTTATGTTTGTTTTATGATTTAATTAAATTTTTGTTTAAAAAACGGTTAAAACCTCATTTAAAAATTAAAATTAATGTTTTCCAAATGGCTCAGGATTATTTATGTATTGTCACGAAAATATTTTTAGCCTATTCTCTAGCTCAATTCTGTTCTAGAAAATAGAAATAGAAATAGAAAAAAATCAGAATAATGGCATATTGTATATCTTTGCAATCAAAGTGAAATTCAGTGGGCTTATTTTTTTCAGCGTGTGTGATTCTCCCCTTCGAGACTGATATTCTGTTTTGTTACAAATGTGCCTTAAAATTTGTTATCTACACATAGCTTATGGTTCTGTAAATTCTTCTAGAAAAAAAAATGCCAGCAAAATCTTTCTTGACTCTGATGATTTTAACTTGATTCTACTTATTTTTGTTGTCTCTCTTGTTTTTTGAAAAAATCAATGATTTTGTCACAAAAAAAAAAATGCTTGAATCTTTTTTTTTTCTCTTTCTTTTTGCTTCTTTGGAATTTTTAATGATTTATTAATATTCCAAAAATGAGTAGGGCGTGAATATATTTATATATTTTTTTCTTCTGTCTGTCATTAGGAATTTTGTCTGGTGTCTGTTTGTGACACTGATAAAGTATTTCTATGAAACTATTGACAAAATATAAGTAGCAGAATTTTGAGCAGCAAACATTTACTAGGACCTTAAATAAAGTTTAAGCTTGAAAGTATTTTTGTGAGGGTCCATACTCTCTATCTAGACCCCCATATCTTTTATGATGTTCATTAGTTTTTTTGAGACTCGCCCACTTCATTTTCAGATTCTTTTTCTTTTGAAATTGCTTTAGTTTTTACTATAATATGTCAAGCTTTTAAAGTTTGTACTTTCATTTACAAAAAAAAAATTTTAATATGAAAAACTCATTCGTGAAAACATGATGTCGTACATTATGGTCTGTTAGTTGTCCCCTTTGAGGCCCCTCCTAGTTTTTTAGAGAAAAATATATTTTTTTTTGTCTTTTTCTTTTTTTGTTGTTGCATATTTTGTCTTTTTTATGGTGAACTGAGCTCCATTCTTTTCCATCTTGTTAGCTCTTTATATCTCTTTTTTTCTTCTTCGTCTTCTTATTAACTGAAACAATGTAACTGTATATAATATTCAAGAGTTGAAACTTTTCATATGAAACACAGAAGTTCATTATTCTTGTTAATCTGTTGGAAGATTTTTTTTTACAAAAAAAAAATACTCAAAGCCTTTATAATGTATCTCTTTATAATGAACTTTTTTTTGTGCGTTTGTCTTTCTCTTGTTCTTGTTGTTGTTGTTCATTGTTTCAATGTAGTATGTTATGTTGCATAGCATCTTAAACATTTTCTAGCCGATTGAATATCTTGTATACACTTTTATATACATTAAATAGAAAAGCAAGAAGAAGATGAAGAAAAATAAGAAAAAAAAAATGGGTAACATTTTTGTGGCATATACAAGTATTATTATATATTTTGTATGTTAAAAAAAAGAAGAATAGATAGAAAAGATTGGATGAAGGGAAAAGTTATTTCCTGAGCGAATTTAACGCATCAGCTCAACTTTTAATCATCGTTTTGGGCAAAACACCATTCCCCTAAACGCTTAATTTGTTTCAGTTTACTTTTTTCTTCTGTTTTGGGTAGAGAAAGATGGGATATTATGAACATGAACATCATCAGCTAGATTTCTAATTGTTACATTCTAGCTCAATAATTAAAGCCATGTACTCTAATTGCCGTTTGTTGCAACTTATACATATCCCCCTCCTCCTCCTCCTTCTCCGCCTCTTCTCTCATCTAAACTCCCCCTTATTTTCTATGCATTCATTATATCTACTTAATATTCTAAAAAGAAAGATTTTTTGAGGCCCCTCCCCGCTCCACTTCACTCATTTTCAAATAATAATCTCTCTTAGATTAAATCCAGATTAATTTTCTCATTGAGGGTGGAAAAACGACGACTGAAATCATCAATATTTAATATCTTTTGACTAAAAATTATGCGATGGGATTATTTAAAATGGTTTAACTTTTGGGGTTGGTTATCAGCCTGAGTTCAGATACACATACATTACATGTACATTTAAATAAACTTTAAGGAAAAATTAGCGAAAATATTTCTACTTTTTTAGGAGTTATTTTCAATATTAATGGAGGTAGAAAAAAATGGCGCACAACGATTTGTTTTCTTTTGTGTTTACGTATGGCAAAAATTCAAGAAGGAAACTTAAACTTGAATTCTCAGAATCAAGTTCCAACATAGAAATACTTTCTGTTAAAAGAATACTCTATGAAACAGGGTTTTTCTACTTCGAAACTCAAGTACTCATAAGACTAATGTTTTACGTGTTTAAAAGTCACCAATTTATAAGGAAATGTACGCAATTGATAGTGTTTTAAATTGTGTGTACATTGCCTATAACAATAATTTAATCCTGTTGATAATTATTAATTGGTCTAACGAGTTCTTAGATTTGTCGATTGGCTTCTACTTTAAAAATTTTACACATTTTCTAAAAGGTTTATTGTACAGTATTAAGAATTGGCGGGTTTTCTTATATTTTTTTCTAGTGATTGTGTAGAATAACTGAACTTTCATTTTGATGATAACGTATGTATGTAGATGTATTTATGAATGTATGATCTTTCATTCTCACTTGTGTCGTCACTTGAATATAAATGTGCACATTATGATTTCTCTTTATTGTAGTTGTTGTTGTTGTTACTGTGTTAATGCAAATTCTTATTTTTTTTCATTCAGAGTTTATTTTTACAACCTGAAATTATTCATATGTAATTTGGTTGTCTCGGTAGTAAGTTGGGAAAAGAGAATATCTGTATGTGGATTGCATTTTTTTTTACAAATTTTTTTATAAGAAAATTAGCACAATTTTTATTAGAGCTTTAATTATAATTGATAAAGTTTCTAATGCAACAATATTAAAACACTTGGTTGATTTACGAGGTTTTGCTAATTATTAAGGGATGAACAGAGTAAATAATGTGAGAGCACTACATTACCCCTTAAGGAATGCAATCACTGCAAGCAAACAAATCTGTGTTACTTTTGCATAGTTTTTGAAAAATATCAAGCGTTTAATTTAGTGATTATTTTAATTTTTTTTTTCAGTAAATCAATTTTCGCTTTTTGATATACAAATATCACAGCAATAATAACAACAAAATTTGCAAACAACAATTTTAAATCCAGCTAGAAAAAAAAACCTTTCTGTGATAAAAGGGTTGAACCATAAACAAAGTTTCTCACAGATAAAGCGAAAAACTCATTGACAATAACGTGGTGGAGGTGGCTGTCTTATCTTTTGTACCAACATCTATTCAATGATCATTTTTCACTTTGCAGTCAATGTTTTTACCCCCGAAGGAAGGCAATCACTGCAAGCAAACAAATCTGTTACTCCTGCATAATTTTTTGAAAACCTCAAGCGTTTAATTTAAGGATTATTTCAATTTATTTCAATAAATCAATTTTTGCTTTACAAAATACGAATATTGCACTAATAATAACAATAATAATTGCAGACAGAATTTTAATTCTATCTAGAAAAAAAAAACCTTTCTGTGATAAAAAGGGTTGAAAAACTCGCTGACTATAAACATGATTTGGTGGCTGTCTATCTTTTTTTACCACATAATATTCAATGGTCATTTTTCACTTTGCAGTTTATGTTTTGCAGCTTTTTTATGTTGTTACTCTTTTTTATTGTGTGGGAGGGTTGTTTCTATTCAAATGTTTCATCTTGATGCATTTTGTGAGAATGAATGACTGTTGTTGGCTCACTGATGATTTACAGTGCAGATAAAATTGTATATTAGTATAACTTCTTGAAGATGTTCGTACTGTATATGCTGTAATATTGAAAAATACTATAATAATAAGCCTAATATTCTAAACTGCAATCTATTTTTTGTGACTAGTTCTATTTTCTTGCCTTCTTTTTTTTTCTACATTTTCTCCTCTCTCCACTTTTCTAAAAAAAAATTCATTCTATCTCATCTTAGATTCCAGCTGAAAATGACATACAATTTTGATGTCAGTCAAACATAATGGTGTTTCGTCCTCTCTCTCTCTCTCTCTTTCTCTCTTTTTCTGTATATATTTAAACATATATGAAGATATTCTGGAATGCTGTCCATTTTTGATGAGGCATCGTCACATTAGATTTTTTTATATCCTTCTTCTGTCGTTTTTTTGATTTTTTTCTTCTTCTTCCGTACTTCTTCTGTAAAGAAAAAAAAAGAATAAACTTGGTTGTATATGTGGGGGGTAAGAAAAAGATTGGAAAGGTGTTGGCCAAAAAGGTTGAGATCGAACTTAATCAGTTGATCGCATGACTGGAATGAAAACGAATCAACTTATTTGATGGTTTTGGCGAAAGAAAGTGCATATGGGATGATTTCATGGGCACTTTGCCCAGTGTCCATCGCCGTTTGGACTTTACAAGTAACTTGATATTGGAATCGATTGATATTGATTTGGCCTTTTTTCTAGACGCCTCCCCCTCCCCTCACTAGCTTTTTTTTTTTGCTCTATCTCTCCATATATGATGATGTGGCATGTATGCTACTACTTAAATAAACAACTCTGCTTGACCAGTGAGGTTTTTTTTGCGTGTGATTATGTTTAAAAATATATTTTCAGAGTAATTTCTTGTATGATATTGGTTGCATATATTTTGATAGGGTTTGTATCATGAAGTGTTACTATTTTTTATCACTTTATTTTATATACCATATATATATATATATATATATATATATATAAACATACCGGTACTTGTAGTATATACAGTATGTGTGCGTGTGTCATAATAAAAAAAGAAACCGAAAATGGAGTGTTTAAAAAACTTTATAGTTGTGTCTGAAATGGATAACCTATAAATATATGATTGCTTCATCACAAAGTTGCAATTTTTTTCTCCAATGTTTCTTATTGTTTGAGGGGTCGATTGAAGAAGAAGAAGAAGAAGAAAGGTCACACACGCTATTGAGTACCAAATGTCGTTTTTGGACACTTTGATGTCTGTTTTAAGATACAACGTGGTCACTATATTATAAGAGTTTTGGTGTATTACTGTTTTACAATTGAGGTTCAATAAAATATATATATTTTTATAGGTGATGTAGAACCTATAGGGTTTTATAAATATACATTATAATAAATGTTATGAAATGAAAAAAAAAAACTATATAGGGCCTTCTATAAAATACTTTATAGATGTGAATTGCCTGAAAAAAAAATATTTTGCCACACTTATAAAATATTTTCAGTATTTTTTTTTGCCAGAAGTTTCTCAAAATGTTATTCATTAACGTAAGTTTGAGATTATAATTAATAGAGTTCGGATTTGTATGCAATGTCGAACAAACGTTTTTTAATTTTTGTCAATCAAGGGCTAAAATTTCGCTTGGTAAAGCTATTTTAATTTTCGACTAGTATAAATTAGTCAATTTTTTTTATATTTTGTAGCATAAATTTCTTAGCAAACGAAAAGTGCGTGAAACCAGCAAAATTATTCTTTCCTGAATTAATTTCCTACTTTACTTGCTTTTTTCCCCCAAAAAAATGTACAATTTTACTTTTCCTATTCTTAAAAAAAAACATCACTTTTCTATCCTTTTTTTCTTTTGCGATTTTTATGCTTTTGTCGAGTTTCATCATGAGATCGATCCTCTAGTGAAAAGTTCGACCCTCTACTGAAAAAAAAAAATAACCTGGCCCTCAAACTGTAGACGCGTCCCTTTCTGTTTATGTTATTTTTTAAAGTTATTCGGTTCGCTTGTTTTAACAGAATGTATTATTTATATTCTTTTTTTAAAAGAAAACCCGGTCCTAATTTATAATCATGTAAGAACGAACAATTTATCTTAATTTTATTTTTGTTTTTTGTTTTTTGTATTTTTTCAGGTGCGGTTGCATTGAGTCCTATTATTATTGGATCCACTTCTGTGACTGCTGCGTCTGTTGTGACAAACACTGGTAACACAGAACCCACCATTAATATAATTGCTGTAGTGGAAAAAACTGGTGAACTGCCTTGCGATATTAGTCCACCAGTGGCCGAGGATAAAACCATTATTGTGCTTTGGTATCGCGATAATTCAGGAAATCCAATTTTCAGGTGAGTTGAACTTGCGGACTCATAAAATGCAAAAGTGTAGACACACACAAACACACACATCCTATGTACCGTCGTCATTGAATTGGATGTTGGGAGCTTATGTGGTTGTTACATTGAGATGGTCTTCACATCAACCAGTTATAGTAGAAGAAAAAGAAAGAGAAGAAGAAAGGGGTAAAATTTCTTTCTCCCTTTCAAGATCTTATATTATTCCATTATGGGTTTTTTTCGATTTTCATTCATTTTTTTGTGAAAAGAAAATGTTTTAAGTCTCCAATTTAAAAATTCTTTTTCTAACAAACAAACATCTTACAAACCACTTTCTGTTTTTTTTTCTTCTTCTTTTTTTCTGATGGGGATTTCTTTTTCGTTACAAAACTTGTGGAAATATTTTTGTTGCCATTGTTTTGTGTGTTTTTGTTGTTGTTTTTCTTCATAGTTTTCCATGAATAAATTTATTTTAATTGGGTTTTTAAAACAACAACAACAACAATAACAACATAGGTTAAAAAAGAACCATTTTGTTTCAAAGAGAATGGACCGATTAATTTAGACTAGGTTTCTTCATTCAGGAGGAACCTTCATTATTTTAAGTGTCCCATTTTGAAATTCTTAATCAACCGTTTACAAACTGTGTGTTTGTTGGATTCCTTTAGAAGTTCTTTGATGATTTTACATACACCAATAGAGAGAGAGAATGCTATAAAAATAAGCTTATAACAGTAATTTGTATGACAATTAATTGTAATGATTATTTAATGACAGTAGGTAAGGAGATTTCCAAACTTAGCCAAACATTTAGTATTGGAACTTCTATCTTCCGTTTTTTTAAAATTTAAATTTGTCTTAGAAACTAGAAAAGCAACGGTACAATAGTTTTTATACTTTAAAAAAAATTGGGTTTTAAAAATGTAGGCTAAAAAAATTGGGTTTTAAAAATGTAGGCTTCCACCATAAAGTGTTTGTTTAAAAATACTCTCATACTTTTTTACACATGAGAAAAATATATTCAGTTAATTGCGTTTAGAACGATGTAATTTTATGTTAAATGTAATTAATACGTTCTAAGGAACTGTATATGTATGGTTCATGTTTAAAAGCTCCTATGTGTGTCACTGAGGGAGGTTACACGGTGCTCACTACTTATCGCGCTAGAAGTGTCGCTGTATGTCCTCCTACGCATAGGAGATGGTAATTTTTGTCGTTTTTTTAAGCTTTTAAATGCCTTCAAGTGCATTAAGATCGATGTTAAAATTAAAAACTGATAGCGCATCCTTTTTATGCCTACCTATTGAGAAATTTAATAGATTATATATAAACTATTGAGTGGCTGGTGCCTATAATGATACACAGTGTAAACCGAAAGAAAAATTTGCAAACTCGATGGACCAATTTTTCAGACTCTCTAGTTAAGTCGATTAGTTGTTCTCTTGGGTCATAAATTGGGTATTTTGAATGCTAAACATTTTTATCACTTAGAAAACACGTGTTTTTATCACCTTGTATGTAATGTAAGTTGTAATATATTGTGTGAGATTATATCAAGAGGTTATTTTGATTGCAACTAGCTTAAAAAAGGAACAATTTTCGTGTAGAAATTAGCCCCATTTAGAAACAATCTCTAAAACATTTGGCGTCAAATTCGTGAGCCATGCAGTTTTTTTTATTAAATGCAACAATTGGTAAATAATTATTTTTGATACTTGAAAATTATTTTTAAGTTTAATATAACATTGTTGATAACGATAGTTGTCATGGAAGGTTATCGACCATAATTTTTATCATAGTTTTAATTAATAATTATGAGAGCTAGTTTTGAGTATTGATTTTTGTTCATTAACAGATTGAGGTTTTTTCTTCTTCTTTTATAAATATATAGCTTAATTAAAACCTGCTATAAACTGTGCATAACAGTTTATTAATTTAGTCGGTTGCTACGTTTATTTATTCAGTATTAAAATGTCTACTTAAAAATTAAGACATATTAAGAATTTAAGATGGATGGAATAAAACCTTTTTGTTGTTTTTTCACTTTAGATTTTTATATTAGTGAGGGTTTTTTTTCTCTCTCTTCTATATAGTTTTTTGCATACTCGTTGAATTTTACAATTAATATTAAGTTTAATCTATACGAATGAAACGAATTAGTTAATATGATCTTTGGATTTCTTTCAAAATATTGATAATAAAGAAAATTATGAAAAGTATATTTTGTCACTTTTTAGCTATTAATTACACCAAAGTAGATTAGAAGGTTTTTTGATTTACAGAATGTTTCAAAAGTTGTCATAATGTTTTAAACTTAGAAATGAGTGAGTGACATTTTAATAAAAGAAGAATTTAAATGAAAGCCATAACTAATTAGAAGTTTTGCGGGCATCTCAACTCAAATACAACAAATATACCTACCTCATCGTAAGAAGAAGCTTGTTACGTCAAAGTAGTTGACGGAAAATTTAGATTTATTTCATTCTGTCTAATAAAAAAGAAGTAATAACAAAAGACACACAATTCTAATTTTTAAGTCATCTTTTCTGACTTTTATGTTAAAATATTAAAGTAACGTTCAATTTTGCATCGAGTTTTTATGCAACAATGGTTTTTGACTTTTTGAACATTGTGGGTGCAGGGGCGTACTTGAACTGAAAAACGGTCCGGGAAAAATTATTTGCCCGAGCCTAATGAGTAAGAAACTTCAAAAATGCATATACAGTAGAACTTCTTTATCCCTTTTAAATATAAGTGTAATTTTTATAAAAAAAATACAGTTGGATCTATTTTTAGTTTTGTCTACAATAAAAGTGAAAACTTGCTTTACTATTTTGCGCAGATAATTTTTAGCGAGCGTGGCGAGCAATTTTTTTTAACTAAGTGCGTAAAACTATCAAAAATATTTTTCTTTTTAAAATATTTTCTAGTTTTTATTTTTCCTCCAAAATTTTTAATTTTGCTTTTTTTTTACATTTTCTATTAAAAATATGTCATTTTCCTGACATTTTTCTTGCGCGATTTTTGAACTTTTATCGAGATTTTACCACAACATCGAAAAAATGCCCGATAGGGCCAGTCCGCCAAGGGTGTCTAATTTTTTACCTTTATTTTTATTTTCTGCTGTTTTTCACGCATGTGATGGATCTTTGTCCTAAGCTTTAGGAATAAGTATAAGTAAAAGTGCACCTTCAATCTATGTCAAATAGAAACAAATTGGTGTGATATAAATTTTTGGACATTAGCTTTTTCATATGTTGTAGCTCCTTTTAGTAAAAAGAAATATTGAGGGATCGAAGAAGTTTTTTAGAAGCTAAGTTTTGTGCATGTAAGTGAATTTTATAATGTGGCTCACAATCAACAAAGATATGCTTCACCTGTTGTGTGGATTCTTTTGTTCCCTTGAGACCATTATACTGTACATGTAGTTCCTACTTGAAAATCAAAGTATAAGATGTTAAAAAAGGGTACGTGCACCTTTATATATATATATATATGTAATATATTTTGCCTAAAAATTCCAAAATCACTTTTCAGTTTGGATCTTCGTGGACGTCGTGGAGGTGGCGGTGGCGGAGGTGGAGGTGGTGGTGGTGGAATTGGAAAACGGGATTCTAACGTTGGAGGAATAGATGATGATCTTCAAAACAGGACAAGCTTCAAGGCTCAAAAGTCCCCAGCTTATTTACTCATTCAGAATGTCAAACTAAGTGACGAGGGTCTATATCGATGTCGAGTAGATTTTCAGAAGTCTCCAACAAGAAACAGTAATGTCAACATGACCGTTGTTGGTGAGTTAATACTTTCTGTCTACTTTGAAAATAATATGTATTTTTTTGTGTTTTTTTTTTCTGAAATATTGCAAAGATGTACAAGATTCACAACAATATTTGACATATTTTTTGCAAGGAATCTTGCGAGAAAAATAGCCAGTGTGATCGCGCCATAAGACTTGCTGTTGTTTTTTACATACTGGTTTGCAAAAACTTCGTATCTTCGTTTTCCAAGAAATTGTGCAAGACTCAAAGCAGCATTTAAATTTTCACTAAAAGTTGCAGTAAAAATAGCCAGTGTGGTTGCCAACATTAGAGTATTTTTGAATTTGAATATTTTGATTTGTCTAAATTGTAGCGATCAACCCTCTAAACTCATTTTTTTATCATAATTTGATAAGAATAAATAAAAAAAATTTAGAAGAATCTGAAAATCTTATAGAAAAAAAAGAGAATAAATTGATAGAGCGTGGTTTGGTTTTTTCGTAAACTTTCGTATTCTTTTCATACTTTTTGGTTCTCTTATTTCTTTGGAAGATTTTAACACGCTTGAATGCATTGTTGAAAATATTTCTTTTCATCTCACAATTCGTTTTCCCCATTGGATGACAAATGTTTGAAACCTTAAGTTTTCAAACATACGTACGTGTGTTGCGTAACTCCACATTTAAAAAAAAAAATTCAGCACATTTTTTTTTCCTCTTGTCATATTATAAGAAATCAATCACAAATTTGCTTGCGTTTCGATTTATTTAGATGCATTTTATTTTAGAGTTTGCATTTTAAACAATGATATAAAGATTTCTTTTTGTTTGTTTGTAAAGTGAGTTCATTTGAAGATTTGTTAACTATGTTTAGACTAGATTCACATTAACATTTTTAGAAGCAAGTTTAAAGAAAAATAATGAAATGTTCTTAAACTCTAGAATAGTTTGTTTTTAAAGTATTTTTACAAAGATATGTTAAAAATAATTTTTTATGGCAATTTTAAAAAAATTAATTTTCATTTATCCACTATACAAATTGTGAAATGTAACCATTTTCAATAGCGCATAAAATGTATATTTATAAAGATAATATGAAATCTATTTAGTAAAGGCATAAAACAACAAACCGAATAAAACGAAATATATTTTCGTGCCGTGCTTTTAATAGCATAAAAATCCTTTCTTTTAAAATGAAAATTTTTGTCAGTTACTTCCATTTTCGTCCTCACTAGTAATTTTATTTTCAACCAACCCCCTTAATGGTGGCAATCACTGATGACATAATTACATAGGCCAACATTGAAATGATCTTGGTGCATGCTTTTTTATCCATTAGTTTATTTAAAGCACATTTTTGTCTACTTATTAAATAACTGATGAATGTTATTTTATATGTACTCTGTTATATTCAGTTACTAAAATGTTTTTTTTGTTTTGTTTTGTCTCAAGAGAGACACAAAAAAACTATGACATTTGCTGAATTATTATATCTTTTTTTAGGTGGATTGAAGAGAAAATAGGATAGGATAGTAATTTTTATTAGTAACATAAGAAGTAGAATTAGAAAAGAAAAAGAAGTCAGAGTTAATATTTTTGCATTACATGTAAAAACATTCTCTTACAAGGAAGTAGGCTAACAAACAAACAAATAATCGATGAAGGATTTTAATGAAATTTATAATTAAATTCTGGAATCTAGAGCATCTAAATTCTTTATTTTTTTCTGAACTTGTATTTTTTTATGATATTGTATTGAATTTAAGATGAAGAAGAAAAGAAAAAAAAAACCGTGGGTTTTATTATGTGTATATGTATTTTTTTCAATATAGTTCCACCTCAAAAGCCAACAATTATGGATGAAAAGGGTCTGGAATTGTCTAGTACCATCGGACCTTACAACGAGGGTTCCAATTTGGTTCTTTCTTGTGAATCTGGTGGAGGTTAGTAATCATTATTACTGGTACATTGAAATATTGTCTCATTTTTAAAAAATAAAACGTAGCTATTTAAAATGTGACACCCTTATACCTAATACACGCTTGATAATTTAAATGCATTTAAATAATAAACGAGTTCTACAGAGCAGACAAACAAACAAACAATATGTCGAATTCTATTTATTCAGTTAATAATATGAAAATATTGAGTTAATACTTAAATCTAATATATAAACTATTGACAAAATATTGATTTAGTATTTCAATTTAAAATATTAATATTAAAGTCAATTTTTATTGGTTCATGTCCTTAACTGGATTCCGTATAATTCACCTAAACACATTTAATTTGAATTTATTTAACTCAACTGTGTACAAGGTATTATACAAATTAAATGTGTTTAGTTGAATTATACAGAGTCCAGTTACGGACACACACTATGCTCGTAAATAAAATTCGCTTTTATTACTTAAAATCTGAACAAATTGAAGTACTAAATCAATATTTTGTTACCCATAACCCCATTAAATTGGAATACAAATTTATTATATTTAAATATTAACTCAATATATAGAATATTGAATTCAACATATTGTTTGTTTGTTTTTAATAGGGTTGTCTGTAGAGCATGTTTGCTGTTTAAATGTTTTTTTTTTAACTTTTTAGATGTAGATAAGATTATTTAAATAAAGAAAAATAAACATTTAAGGTGGGTTTACAGTGTAAACGCCTCTTGAATGAAATCTGGTTATTCTGTTTTTCAGGAGCAAGATTAAGAGAAAATTGAAAGTGTTTTACTTAAGGATATTTTCATATTGATATTTTTAAAAAATAAACAACTTTTTATGTGAGTTTGGAAATGACCGTCTTTAAGTGGACAATATTTTTTAAAAAAAATGTGTTTATAAAAGGTTTTGAAACATTAATAACAATTTACTATTAAGTGATTCCTCTACCATTCTAGTTTCTAACACAGTTTAAAGTTTTCTTTAGTGTTGCTGTTTTGAAATGCAGAATAACTGTTAATAAAACACCTTTAAAAAGATATGCAAAAAAAAGGTTTATTTAGGCCACAACAACTTGTATGTATGAACTCCAAAAAGCCATTTACCTGTTAAAAAAAATAAATTCAAGTTTTCTTTTGGTTGATTTCATTTTCAAAGTACAACTAGTGAGAAAAGAGTTTGTCATTTTATTTGCTTTGTAATTAGCATATTTTAAGAGGTTGCGTTAATTGGAAATTTCATTTATTGAACCAAACTTGTCATTTGCTTATAGTGTACATGTATATACGTACCGTAGTAGGCCTCTACTAGTAGGTAGACTTTTGGGTATATACATTTATATAAACCTTTAAATATATACGCCTACTTTAAAGCTTTAATTCTGTTAATATAAGGCCTTTTTACTAGGAAGAGATTTTGAAGCCATCTATTTAGTTGCTTTTACTATTCATTTCAGTTTGATGCAAAACTTAAGCGACTTTCTAAAAAACCTCAGTTATACTATATACAGTATATACTATTACTTTTACTTTGATATTTTTCTTTTTATAAACATATAAATTTGTCGCTTGAATGTTTTATAATGGTGCCCCCATTAAAACTATTCTTAAAATGTGTATGTGTAGGATCTGTTCTGCAGTATGTCTAGGCCTTTATCTCATATTACAGTATATCTAATTTTGTTGAATGCAATAATAATGTCCAAAGTAAATCCCTCTAAAATGGATGTTTAAGCCAGAACTTTTGAGAAATCTTTGTATGGCTCTGTGTTGTAATTGTACAAAAATACTTATTTGATTAACATGCCAAGTTACTGCTAATACTAGTGGCTGTTGTTGTTGTTTGTTGTTCATTTTCGAAAGTTTATTTCATGGTTGGAATTATTAAGCACTTAAGATAGAAATGTTTAGTTTATATATACAAAATATATATATTTAAAATTTCTGTAAAATTCATTTTTTTTTCATCAAAATCTACGAGATTATAGATTTTGAAGTATATATAGGAGATAAAAAAATTTTTATTGGACACAAAGCTCACTCATCATGTATTGATCCGTTTATTCATCAATGTAAACCAACCGTACGAGCTTATATAGTATAAACTTATAATGCCTACCATATTAGGTAATGGAAAAGAGAACATTTATAATATTATACGGATTTATTTTTTATCTTGATCCTGTTTTTTTTAAAAAGGACTTGAAACTTTTATATCAATGATATTTAATCCGTTTTTACCTGAATTGAAGGAATTCAGAAGTTTTGCTCTCTCTCTCTCTCTCTCTCTCTCTCTCTCTCTCTCTCTTTCTGTCTATCTCCCTATTTTGTTGTTTATTAAAATTCAATTAGACTATTATATATGTCCAAATGAAAAAAGCATATTGCTGTTTTATATCTGAGTAGATCAAAGATTGAATTCTATTTCAATTTGGCCAATACAGTACATGGTTTGTATACTTAAATCAGGCTCAAAAGATAAAACGTAAAACCATTGAGAATCATTCAGTCATTCAAAGATTGTTCTTAATCCAAGATAGTTTGTTTGTGTACCAACATATATACTGTTTATACATGTAGTATTGTAGAATGTGGATACAAAAAAATACCATAGGATTAAGAACACATGTTACATTCATGTTTCATTAAATCCAAGTTGAGCTTTAAATAAGCTCAAGTACGGTATTGTGGGCTGTCTAGTTATATATACTGTATGTATAATTTTATATATACTAACAAATTATTGATTTTATATTGTTATTAATACTATATTTTGTGTCAATAAATTTATCTTTCAGGTAAACCACCACCTCGTGTGTCCTGGTGGCGAGGATCCAAATTCTTAGAAGAATCTTTTGAAGTAACTTCTGTAGGCATTGTCCGAAATGACATTCTAGTACCAATGTTGACCAGAGATGACTTCCGGTCAGTTTTCCGCTGTGAAGCATTTAATAATAATGTTACTTCGCCAGCTTTCACTGAAGTTACAGTTGAAATGAATCGTAAGTTTAATTTTTGATTATTCATATATTATTTAAGCACATTTTTGCTTTTTTTATTGGAAGAGCTAAAGTGGCAATTTATTGATTTTCTTTTCTTCAAAGAAGTATTTCTAAGTATATCGACAATAATTACCTATACAATACTAAATACTAAATAACAGTTGTTCCAAAACCCATTATAAAAACTTTAAAAAATGAGATGTACAAAAAACCGATATATTTTATGCAAATTATAGAAATCTTTCCTGTGTTTAGTATTACGAGTACAAAGATTGAGTTGATCCCAAACTTTCAAATTATCTCACCCCATTAGTTAGCTGCAATGCTTTGGTGTATGTGTGTTAGATGTTCATTGAAGAGCCCTGCAATTGCATTTTCATGAACGTTACCTAGATCATAAAGTAGCCCAATTAAGAGAAAAAGGGGTTTTTGTATTATAGGAGACATGGTACTTGAGGTGGAGGTGGAAAACGGGGGACAAATGGAAGCTTACACTTTTAAAAGGTTTTTAAACAAGAATGTACAGCATGTCGTTAAGATTAAGAACATTTGGAAACAAGCGTTTTCACCAAAGTGTATTTATGTTATGGGTGTGTGTGAATTGATCGTTTCCAAAGATTTTTATGAGCTTCAAGAGCTTTTAATTTCCTCTTACTGCTACATCTTGTTTTTTTTTTCTTGTATCTTTAGACATTTTAAGTTTGTTAATTTATAACAAATTTAAAGAAAATATGTGCATCATTTCAAGTGTTAAATGTGATAATATATTTACAATTCTGCTGAAGAGCTTAGTTTTCTGTGAGGGTTTCTTCAATACTGACAGTTGCCACAGTCTTTCTAAAAGAGCACCACATTTTGTATTTAATTGGGTTAGAATTGTTAAACTGTATAAATTACGAACAACACGGTTGTTCACGTTTTATAAATTCGAAATTCGTCTTCATTTGTGTATTTTAATTTGAAGAGAAGCAAATGATAAGGCTTATGGCATAGGGACAAGCGTCCAATTGCAGCATGTGAAATGCAAAGATGTTAAAGATGTAAACTCAAAAACAATTGCTATGTTGCACCTTGCATTCATGGCTTACTTTGCTGAGCTTTTCAATTGCAAAAACCGTTTTGACAATATCGGTTTATTTGGCTCCCCTGCAATAGATTGAGATAGAAGAATTGCAACTTTACAGTCATTTTCACAAAAAAGTGTTTTTTGAGTTGTATCACTCATTCAGGTGCAGCTGAAATAATCTTTTGTCAAAAACTTAATTTATATAATTAGTTATTAGTATAAAAATAATATATAAACTTCTGAGATTTAACGCAATAATTACTTCTACAGAGGTATTAGAGAGAGCTCTGCACAATATCTTAGAAATCCAAAAATGGATAAACAGCGTTAAAAACTGGAAGATAAAAAAAATTATTTTATGATTGTGATATTGACGATATCGTTTATAGTAATTATTTTACGACAGTTTAAAAATGTCAATTGTCACTTTTTTTTACCAACTTTGTAATAAAATAAAACAAATATTTAATTGTATTAAGAAGTGGGATAATTTTGAACTTAAAAACGTTTATTTTGAAAGATATCCATTAAGAAATTACTTTCTGTGCTTTCATTACTTTTTTTAAATTCCTGATGTACTTTGAAATTCTTTTTTTTTAAATCACTTCTAATGAAAAGAATTAACAATAGACCTAAATTTAGAGAACCAGTTTGCAAACGCCAAGTTTCTTTAATGATACAAACGAATGCATTACCACATGCAAGAATAATTGATTTAAATGCAGCAATCCATGCAATGCATGCATTCATAATAAAATGTTTTCAGGATACTTTTCTTAATTAAATTGTCTTCACCTATGACTTACTCTCGCACGCACACAACAAACACATTGGAAAACTTTTGGAAATGTCATTGGTTTTTTTGACTTTTTATGTTTCTCATTAGTTTCTTGTGTGATAACAGAGAAGGAGAGAGAGAAAGAGGAAAAAAAAAAAACTAATGTTGAATTATTAAACAAAATGCGGTTGATTAGCAATCTTTAAGATTGCTTTGGGGGTAGTCAATTAAGCATGAAGGCAACGTTGATGGGTCATTTTAATGCATGTGGTTAACTATTCTACCTTTTTTACCTCTTGCAAAAGTTTTTCTAGTGATGAGCTTTTTGGATGTGTAATTATTTTGAGTTATTTAAACGTTTTTGGTGTGTTTGTGTGTATGTATGTGGACACAGTTTGGTCATGATTTTGAGAGGCCAAGCCAAAAATGGCACACAAACAGTAAGTAGTAAATACAGTATGTTTGTGGAGTTAATGGGCAACTGTGTATGTGTGTGTCTGTTAGAAGGGGATATTGTAATTACTGTTGATGACAGTGAAAGGTTCTCTCAAGTTTAATGTTTTCAAACATAACGCACGCAAACACATTCAAACGTAGCCCTATGGGCATGTAATATTCACCTGAATCATAAAATGACAAGCAAACGATGTAACTAGGAAATTAGTGATTAATGGTGCTCAATGACCCTATAGTTGTGCAACCCATAAATAATTTGTGAATACCCTCAATTCTCTTTACAGTATCTCTTATGATGTACTTCATATACAATGTCCAATTATGTCATCGGCTTATTGAAGTGTGTTGTAGCTTTCTTGATATTATTTTTGTTCGCCATATACAGTATGTTTCAGAACTCAATACCTTAATCTATTACCAAAGTCTAAAAAGTGTCGCAGGTAAATCATTTAAAATTAAATATCTCTGAAATTGTAAATACTGCAAATTTAGTTCATTTTTTAATTATAAATCAAAATGTTGTTGTATAAAAGATGAAACAATTTATAAATAATTTTTTTTAAAAAAAAAGTTATTTATTAAAAAAAAGAGTTTTAAATTATCATATGCAGTGCTCGGATTTTTAAGCAATATCTAGCAAATATTTCTCAATTTGTGGCCCAAGTACCAATTGGGAAGTAATCTTCATCATTGAGCAACTGCAATTATGCTTTTTCTAATCAAAAAAGCTGTTTATAGGCTAGACATCTGGTTACTATCAGTTGTCAACTAGAGTTCTACTCTCTAAAGGTTCTAACTTCTAACCAATTTCTTACCTAACCATAATTCATGATGATATTGCATAAAAATCTGTGCCCTAGTTATTTGTTTCGATGAGGGAGGCTTTTTTTCATTAAATCTTGAAGTTTTTAAACATAATAACATTTTAATTCTCTATGTTTAGACTTTGTTGTTTTTGAAGTATTCAATTTTAAACGATAGACTCTTGTCACCCAATTATACGTTGATAAATGATTGTGGACGTTGAATTCTGTGACATACTGTATAACGAATAAAGTAGTTTTGTTTTCATTTCAAGTTTTGAATATTTTTGCTTTTTGCTCTTTTACACCACATTCTCCTCCACTTGCAACTCACAAATTATAATGTGATGACCTATCTGAATATAAACATAGTTTGGTTTAATAAATGAAGCAAAAGTCTTCTTTTTTAGATTAAAGTAAACATGGTCACGTAGATGATGGACACTAAAACAAAATTGTGCTCTTCCTGCACACACAAAAATAAAAAACAAGCCTAAAACTGATTAATTTTTCATGATTTTTCATTAACACCATTTATATAGCTCAACTGTATCCTATCTACATGTACAGTATATGTATAAAAATGTCCGTCCAACATTGTCCACGCCATTGTACATGTCAAATTTAATTATACACTCTACATGAATCAATGTAACATGCAAGCTAGCTCTGACTAATCAACCGGGCACTTGGCAAACTTTGTTGAACACTTTTTCAACGTGCTCCTTGAAATGTAAATAACTTGTTTTATTTATCATTCATGTCAGTCCAGGTGTCATTTACTACTTTTTCTTTTTTACAATATATGATTGATAATTTTCCAGAATCTGTTCGGAACACATTTTCGAGCTGTTTTTCAGGTGTAAAATGAAGAGAAATTGAAAGTGTGCTAGATACTAGAACGGTAGCTGAATCACTTTATATTATTTTTATGGGTAATTTGCAAACTTATCATAAAAAAGCTTCTTTTAAAAGAAAATATCAAAATATTTTTAAGTGATTAGCTATCATTCTAGTTTCTAAAACACTTTCAAATTTATAATAAATTTCCTGAAAGACAGAATAACCAGAGTTAAAGGTGTGGTTTCGCTTTAAAACCAACTTAAAAACTAAAATATTAAAAAAATGCGTCTCATTTTTTGGTTTGTGTAACACCTGATACTTGTCAAATTTATTCACATAGAAAAGAAGTAATTTTTTTTTGTCTCTTTATTCAATGGTCTTATTGTATTTTTATTGCATTCACATATTCTGATATGATAAATTGTTTTTTAACGTTTAGTTAAGCCACTGGAAGTGCGAATACTGCAAGAAAAAGTGTCTCTTTCAGCCGAAAAACGGTACCAGCTGGTGTGCCAGTCTACTGGATCTCGTCCACCTCCTATAATGGCATGGTGGAAGGGCAATAATAGAATGAAATCTACTGATGAAACACTCTCTTTGGACGGCAATGTGACTACAAGCGTACTCAAATTTGTCCCAACTAGCGACGACAATGGCAAATTTTTATCTTGTAGAGCTGAAAATCCAACCATTCCACATAGTGGCATGGAAGATGGATGGAAATTAGATGTTCATTGTAAGTTGAAAATGTATTATTCTTTTTTCTAAAAGAAAAGTGTGTGAGGGGGAGGGAGGTGGCTGGATGGATAGAGATGGATGTGTGTGGCTTTGATCTGCTCCATTGACTTTAAGCAGTTGCCAATTAATCCTTTTTTTTTAAATGTAAGCCATTTAAACAGATGGACATTTCTCATGAACATATCAGACGACTATTTATGTTCAATTGGGCAACCATTAATGCACTTTTTCTACATTATATTTTCTCTGTTCTTTCTTTTTCTCTCTTTTCTGCATTAATGCCAAAAATATATAGAAATACGAGCTCCATTTTTCGTCAAGTGTTTTTGAAAATGTTGGCATTTATGTGCTGTCCTCGTTTTTTCTGGAGTATAAGAAGACGAAACTTTGGTGATGGTGGTGGTGGTGGTGGTGGTCGTTACCTAAATTTATTCTTTACTCAGTTGAATGTGCTACTTTGCTGTACACAGCCCAGCCGTTGACTAGTTTTAAATTATTCAACGCATGTGTCGATATATTAGCATCGTAAAAATGTCTCTTTTTTAAGAGAAACACTCTTTGCACTCAAAATGTTCACACCATTTGTCACATTCTAAAAGAGAAATGTTTTAAAATTTCTAAACTATACAAATTCAACAGGATGTTTTTGTTTTATTTTAGTGAAATTAAGTGCATTTACATTAAACATGGATTGGTCAGTTAGTCAACCTGGTTTATTAAGATGAGTACAGGCGATCAATTCTGGCTTGTTGTCAATCCTGGCTTTTCAATGCAAAAAAAACCCGATTGTGTCTAGTGAATTTTGTTTATTTAGTTCAACTTTTGTTCCTGTTCAATCTAGGCTAGAATGGTCTATTTAACCAGAAATTACTTCCAATTTCCTGATTAAACTGAATTAAACTTGATGGTGTATAGTGTGAAGCAATGATCACATCGGCAATATTTAAAGCAAGAGTCACTGCAGTGTTTCTTTGAATTAATTGCAATGATAATACTTTTAATGAACTAATGATAATACTTTTGCAAGACTTTAAAGTGGTTTCTTTCACAACGTCTTACAGAAAACGCTGATCTATGTTTTTATTGCAAGAAACTGTGCAAACTCATTTCTTGCACGGAATCTTGCGAGAAAAAATAGCCAGTGGAATCGCCGCTTAGGCAATAATGGGAACTTGAGAAAAGAAAATCTTTCAGTAACCGACTGAACGTCTGTGGCAATATTGCATTACAATCCCGGTTTGTCAAGTCGGAACTGATCGCTTGTGGCCGCCTTTAAAGTGACTCTTCAATGAAATTTGCTAACGTAGTTTAGAAAAAAGATTTGCAACGTAGGACGTCATTTATACCTAACATTAGAAATCTTTCTAGTTTAATAGGAAAGAAAAATATTCTGAAATATTTCATAATCCTTTATTTAACTCATGAATTAATTATTTCTACACTCGGTTTAACTATTAGGTAACGAAATGACTTTCATAAAGTTTAAAAAAAATACCAATATGGTAAATGTATTTTTTTTTTCCATGCAAACAAGGTACTTATTAAAATCTTAACGTGTCGCATTTCTTGACACTAATTGGAATTTAGCTAAAATAATAATATTCATGGCAATTATCACATTGCTATGCATAATTTGGTTAGATTTTTTTTTGTTTGGTATTTTTGTTAGCTTGCACTTTTCATTTTTCTTTTTGTTTTTTTAATACATAATGTATGGGAATATACGTTTGTACAAATATGTTCTCTTATAATAAACCCATTTGCATCATATCTAACACTTTTTTTACTCTACATTGTAAAAAAGTGAGAGAGAAAGGGGGGGAAAAAGCAATCAATTATATTTGTGAGTGTGCCCCAGATTTTTGATTGGAACCAATTCGTCATTTCACCTGGAATATGATAGTAGAAAGCGCCATTTACATTGCTACCTTTGAATGCAAAATTTATATGTTGACTATTCGACTGTATTTTTTTTTTCTCTCTTTTTTTTTTGCTTTTCTTCTTTCCATCTGTTTGTTGATGGAATCTTATTTTGCACCATATCGATTTCTTAGGTGCTCCTCTATTAACCCTCCTTCAAGTCGTTAGGATTTTTTTTTTGCATTACAATTTCTGTAAACCCTCCACATTAGAGAAAATTAGATTTTATTTTCAATTTTTTAAGCAACACCTTTATTTAACATGTTTGATATTTTATGTTTTGAAATTAGGACCTCAGTTTTTATACAAACAGAAAAAAAAATTCTTTTATTGGGTGGATGTTATGAAACTCTTGAAAAAGAACATTTGAGAAATGAATGCATTTTGCCTTTTATTGAAAAGCCAAATACAAATGACAAAGGCAAAAATATTTTTTTTTTGTTCTTTCTGTTTATTGATGACTACATCTTTCCTGCCTTTTTATCATATACATGTATATATATATAATACAAACATAAAAAATTGGGGTGGAGCAGTTAAGTCATGTATAGAATATACGTTCAATTTGTCAAATGTTAATTTGTCTGGCGTTAATTTGTGCCTGGCATTTTAATTAATTCCAAAGTAATAAAACAACACGGGTTTCTATGAAGTGCAAACGAGTCTTCTTTAGACTATATATAGGTATAAAAGAAAGAGAAGGCGTCAAAATGCATTGATTTCTTCAGGCTTGTTTTTTTGGTTGCTTCCTCTATTTTATGAGTATCTCAAAATAGAGCAAGTATAAAATATGTACCTATATTATATGCATTGAGTTCTATGCTATATTTTGCACGATAGTGAACTAATGTTGCTTTATTTATTTTTTAAAGCAAAAAAAAGGCGGGTTTGAAAGTGGAATGTGTGGGTTCTGTATCTTGTCATCAGATGGGTGATAATTTTCTTTTTTGCCAGATGCTCCCATTATGTCTTTGAAACTTGGTCGATCTCTAAAGGAGGACACTATTAAGGAGGGAGATGACGTCTATTTCGAATGCAGCACTCGAGCAAACCCTTTTGTCCACAAAGTTGAGTGGAAATTTCAGGTAGAAAGAAGACAATTTAAAAAAAAACCACACTTTATATAACAGGACAAGACAACCGCAATTGCGATGAATGCTTTCTTCCACTACATTAATTTCCCAATGTTTTTCTTCTTCAAGTTAATTCATATACAGCTGCAAGTTGTTTGATTTAAAAAGTGCTAATCAACTGGAATTTAGTTTACACACAAGTCAAACAGTTTCTTGAACTATATTAATTTAAAGGAATAACATAAAACATTACTTAAGCCAAAGTGAAATTTAAACAAAGCTAAACTTAAAAATTGTTTATAAACTCATTGAAATTCACTATTGAAATACATTGAATCATATTGCAGTTACTGTTGAACATATTTTATTTTAAACTTTTCATACATGTAATCGCCATTTCTAGTAAAAAAAATATTATTAGTAAACAAATTTTTAGACTTAATTAGAATTTTTTCATTAATTTAATTTATAAACAAATATCATGAAAATAATTTTAAAAATTGTTTTTTTTTCTTCATATTATTTCCATTTCTTATAATAATAATTTAGTTAATAGTTATAATATTATATTAAAAAGAAATATAAATTACAAAAACTCACAAAAACTCTCGTGTGAATTGTCTGCTTGAAGACAAGCGAAAATGGACTCTTAATGCCTAAGCTGTATAAAGTGAACCTTCGTGGCACGTAGCCCCTTGTAAGTAGGCAATCACTGCTAACAAACAATATCATTGTTTTCAGTCAGTGCTTGTGTGTATTCACTTACAAATTTTATTTTTATACAATTGAAAGGCATCAGATAGAAAAGGAGATTTGTAGTGTGAGTTGTGTATGATAGGATTGTATGTGCATATCATAGGGCTCTCTGATTGCATTATCGGAATTGATGCATTTTGTTGTTTTACGGTTGGTGTGGCGTCTATATACAGGTCTCTCTCTATATGTACTGTATATATGGCATACTCACTTATGATCTCTGGACACAGATTTGATTCCCAGTTGACCCTTTTCTCTTGATTCGTTTCATTTCTGAGTAAAAATAGTCCAGTACAATATATAGTACTGATCGACTACTGCAGATATCACGTTTCAAATGCCCATTGGCAAGCTATACTTTAAATTGGTCAAATTTTTCTGTATTTGTGGACAATACACATACAGTACATACTAGATAAAATAATTACGGCAGTTATTAGGAAATATGATATGAGCAACTAATTTCTTTTAAGATGAGGGATTATTATTATTAATATTACAGTGATGGACACATACTATGGTGGCCACTCGATTTAATGTACCTCTTGATGCAATTGCAAACAGAATTGGATGCTCTGGGCTGTTTTTAAGTTTTGCAAATAATAAACTACCTCCTCATGTTATCTTCAACTTTTTTTATTATTATTTTGAACTTGCAAGTCATGTTTATTGAAATTGTTTGAAACATGATCTAAGTTCCTTCCGGTGCACTTTATTTTTGCAGACCAAATAGGGACTATGTGAGTGTAGCGAATATGTTACACAGTGTGTATAAAAAATCTTTACAAAACTTTTATCTGGATTTCATTGAGAGAAAAAAACTGGCCACTGATAATAGAGTGAAATTTCATTTCTGACGGCACAGACAAAGATTGTTCACAAGTAAAGTTGCTAACAAAGTATAGACACTGATTAACATTTAACATAATAGATGTTAATTTTTTCAGAAGCAATAATATTATATTAAGAAAATGTTTTAAAAGTTTTCGTAGATACTAGAATAGTAGGCGAAGCTGCTATGTTCATTTAGTGTTTTCATGAGGATATTTTTGAAAATAATCGGTTTATGGCTGTTTGAAAATCGTTTTATACAACTTTGATGCAAAGAAACATAAAAGTTGATCATTTATAAATTGCCTAAAAATTCTTTTTTAAAGGAATCACGAAAAAAATACTTTTTAATATTATTGCAATATTTATGACGGTAGTTTAAAATAAACTTTGAATTTTTTTAATATTGTATTCGAAAAAAAAGTTACGTTGATTTTATACAGATAAAAGTTAGCTTTTTAGCCATTTATGACATTTTATGTCCACGCTTTGCCATTGTTTTTTTTTAGTTTTTTGATCGTTTAATATTGATTTATATTTGGCTCCACATTTGCATGTAAGTCACTCTGTAAATGCTTTGGGCCAAATCATACTGGTTATTGTTTATGATATACATAATAAACGACGCTGTTATTTTTCAAGCCATTAATTTTTTTATATTGGTTGACACAGCAAATAACAAATATGATACTCAAATTTATACCACGGAAAATTCTGAGAAACAATTTAATGTAGAGGAAAGCATTCAATTGTTTTGTCCACTTGTGGTCACTTTATAAAGTTTTATTTGTGACCGCTCTAATCATTTGTTATTATTAATAAAAATGTTGATGTTTTTTGTGTGTCGATATACGGTCTATAGGGTGAATTTCTTGAACACAATTCAAACAAGGGTATTCTTATTAGTAACCAATCATTGGTCATTCAGAAAGTTCAACGAATTCATAGTGGCCTCTATACCTGTGTTGGTATTAATACTGAAGGTTTAGGTCAGAGTGAACCACTTGACCTACAAGTGAAACGTATGTTTGCTCTTTTATTCTGTTTTGTGTGTTCATAAAGTAGTAACCAGTGGCTATTTTGTTTACAGATATACCTTTCTGCAAACCAGGACAATTGGTTGTTTATGGGGTGGCTCGCAATGAAATTGCCAAAATTGTTTGTGAAGTTGTAGCACATCCAAAAGAGGTACACAATTTAGCATATATTTAAAAAAAAATTCGTACTAATTGAAGAATGAGTTCATGTAATTTTCAGGTTGAGTTTAAGTGGTCATTCAATTTAACTGGTGAAGGAGTGGATACTTCAAAAGGTAGAATGACCACAGAACTGGCCAAGAGCACGATGTTATATTCTCCTCAGAGTGAAAAGGATTATGGGACATTATCTTGTTGGGGTAAAAATGAAATGGGAGTTCAAAGATCACCTTGCATTTTCACATTGGTTCCGGCAGGTAAATGAATGTTGAAGCATTGTTTTGAATAGATGGAGGTTATTATTTAATTTTAATCACTGTAATTTCTACTGAACATTTGCCATATATATATATATATATATATATATATATATATATATATATATATATATATATATATATGCAATTTAATTTGAATATTTGCATAAATAAACATCTCAATTAGCTAACTTATGTTAAATGTTAAATATTTAATTAAAATAATAAACAAAAACATTACAGTATTTGATATAAATAAAAAAATTCCAATTTAAATATAAAAATATAGGGTGGTCCAGAAGTCTCTGACAGAATACAAAGTGTTAAGTATTGTATTCTGTTAGTGATTTCTTAACCATCCTGTATATAAATAGAAATCCGAATATCCTTATAAAAAATCTTATTTAATAAAAATTATTCTTTTGATTTCTGAAAAAACAAAACAGTTTGGATATTTTTTTAACACTGGGTTTGTTCATTTTAAGGTCCTCCGGATCCTGTTCACAACTGTACTATACGTAACCAGAGTGAAACCGCTTTCTTTGTCTATTGTGTTGCTGGATACGATGGTGGCTTAGATCAAACTTTTATTTTAGACTTATATGACAGCGATGGTCATGAGGTTGAATTTTTATACACTTTGAACTTATTTTTTTTTTAAAAAATAATCTATCTTGTGTCTTCTGTATTTTTTAAGGTTAAATCTACACAACGTCATGCGAAACCGGAATTCTTTTTGAATGGATTACGAGCTGGGATGAGTTTTAGTTTATCTGTTTATGCTGCAAATGCAAAAGGTCGAAGTCGAGCTCTTCCGTTGACTGCAAACACAAAGGAGGCTGCTCTCAGAAATTCAGGTTGTTTTATAATCCTCATCTTTTCTCCTCAAATACTCATAACATTTTTGTGTGTGTGTGTCAATTGTCTGCTTGCAAAAAGAAAGTGCCTGTCATAGTATATGTATGTTCCTGTGTATGTATGTATGTATCAATGTATGTATGTGTGTGTTTTTTTGGTTCTCATACATATATCTATCTATCTATATATATATATATATATATATATATATATATATATATATATATATATATATATATATATATATATATATACGAGATGCGAAACCATACACCCGCAACTGCAGCATTCATGTCCCAACTATTGAAATTGACGACTGGCGAAGTAGTAGTTTATGTCTTCGTCGTATTCGATCGCGTTCAGATTGTCTCTCTCTCTCCCTCTCTCTCTCTCTCTCTTTCTCTCTCTCTTTCTCTCTCTCTTTCTCTTTTTCATTTTTTTTTTCATTCTCTCTATTCAAAGTCATTGCATGATGTTGCGATCGATTTCGGAATGCGTTTGTGTGTTCACGTCGTTGCGATTCCATTCTTGATTCCGTCTCATTCACTCCCCCTTCATTTACTATATATATATAGAGAGAGAGAAAAAAAGAAGAATTTGTGAAAACCATCTATAGTTTGATTTTTTTTTCTTCTGGGATGTTTGGTTATGGGGTGGTGGGATGGGTTGGGTGTTTTGGGGTTTGACTTTTTGGTTAATAGAATCTGAGAATATCTTCGCTGTGACTCCGGTTCTGGGAGTACTCATTGGAATTGTGGCCGCATTTACTTTGGTGGCCATTGCAATTGTGATTGCTATGAGAGTACGAGCATCGACAAATCCAAAGCGGAAAGAATATGAACAGGAACCGATGGACAGGTAAGATGTAATTAAATGTCATATTAATCATGTGTATTTGTAAATCTCATCATTGTTACAATGGTTGGAAAAAAAACAAGAAAATGTTATTGTAATTCAACTTTCACAAAATGCTTGTTGAGAACAAACAACTCAAACGTAATTTTAAAGTTGAAGTTGAATTTTTTTTAAAGTAGCTCAAAATAAAAAAAAAATTGAAAATTTTAATAGAATTTAGATTAGTAGATTTTTTTAACAAAAAATAAGTCAACGTTTAGTAAAACTTTTGAAATTACAATGATTCATAAATCCAAATCAATAATGCGTTTTTAATCAATAAATAAGATAAATAAGATGCTAGAATTCAAGTAGGGGGAAACTCTACATTAATTGCAATGTTGTCCACTTGCTTTCCATTTATCAACCGTCGCGGATTATTATTGCCTCATTGATTAAAAAACGCATCATCTCCTGTTTTTACCTTTATTGATTACTTTAGTTTTAAAGTATTTTCAGCGTTTTCAACTAATATTCTATAAAGTTTAAGATGTTTTATGAAAAGTAGATTATTCTGCGTTTCAAAAGCAATACTAAAGAGAAATTGAAAGTATTAGAAACTAGAACAATAACTGAATTACTTAATAATATTTTTATGCTGACGAAATATCTCAGAATAATTTTTCTTTAAAAACTAAAAAATATCGTCTGCTAATAGAATAACAATTATGCTTAAAGTTGGGTCATTTTTAAACCCGCCTAAAATCTTATTTCAAAATATATTAACATGAAAATGTCCATTTTAGTTTTTAAAATGGTTAAAAGTTTCGTTAACAGTTCGAGAGGCGTTTATACTTTAAAATCACTTTAAATATTTTCTTAAAAAAAGTAAGTTAAATAAAAAAAATTTCTCAACAGTGACGGTCAAGTCTACAATCATTGATTAATAATAAAAGGATGTTTTGTAATTGACTGATTGTGTTTTTTTTTTTTTGGTTGTTTTTTTTTTTTCGAAGATCTAATGTCCCTCTTCGTAAAGATATGGATGACACAGGAGAAAATGAAGAGAAAAGTCCGGACGTAATACCAAGCAATAACGGTACGTTGCTTTTACTTATTTTCTTTTCTAATAAATTGTACCCAACACACACACAGAGTACACAAACAGAAAAAAAAATTGCTTACTCTTTGATTAATGAAATCTTGGTCATTAATTTTAGCATTAATAAGTGTGTATGTGTCTGTTATTTATGTTGTTGTATTCGAATAAAGAGTACGAATGCGTGGAGTTTAGTAGTTTAGACAGAGGAGACTAATATCTTGGTATATTACACACAAAGTCTTACAATTCTCATCACTATATGTACTTAATAAATTGCAATAATGTGCAATCCCCTCTTTTCTACACAACCACCCCTTAAGGAAATTTAAGGACCTATAATTTATTTGTCCACAGTTGTGTTGTTTGCAAGTGCTTTCTGTGCCACTGAATCAATTTGTTTCATTAACCTCGTCTCTAAACTGAATTAAGGTTCTTCTACTATATTGCATTATGGAGTACTTCCAATGAATGCTATAATATTCTTTGCATTCGTCTCTTTTTCTGTTACTTTTTGATAACACATCTCTCTCTCTCTCTCTCTCTCTCTCTGATAGATAGATAGATAGATATGCATATATATACATATATGTATATATATATATATATATATATATATATATATATATATATATATATATATATATATATATATATATATATATATATATATATATATATATATATATATATATATATATATATATATATATACACACACTTTTATACAGTATATATGATTTAGTTATTTTTGATAAGATAGTTGAGCTGGTCCGATTTTGTTTACATTGTTATCTCTCTATTAATTGGTCAGCAGTTATTCTTAAATGAGACGCATTCTTTATCTTTTTTATCTAATTATATAAAGGTTAAAAAAATTGCAAAATTTGTAGGATTTCAAAATAATTTAAGGTCGTTAAAAAGTGTACACGTTCCTCGAAATCTAGTTTTCTGTCTTTCAGGAGAAAAATGAAGAGAAAATTGAAAGTGTTTTAGACTTTAGAGAATAGAAGAGTAGCTCAATCACTTAAGGGTAATTTCATGTCGATATTTTTTTTTAATTATGTCAGTTTCAAAATGGCCCAACTTTAAGTAAGTGATATTTTTTTTAATTTTTGTTTAAAAAAGTTTTTTTTTAAAAAATCAACATGAAAATACCATTAAGCAATTCGACTACAGTTCTAGTTTCTAATAAACTTTCAATTTTTAGTGTTGTTTTTGAAACGCAAAATAACTAGTTTGAAAATCAGCTGTTCAAAACATTGTAATAAGAAAAGAAAAAAAGAAAATGCAAAGTAGATTGTAGGCATTTTAAGAAATTGTATTTTTTTTTAGCAATTTGTGTTTTTCATCATTGCAAGTTTTAATTTTAGTATGTGTGACTTTAAACCTGCTTATGAAAATACAAAGTAGAATTTCAGTTCATAGTTGTATATAAGTTTTAATCAATTATTTATTAGATTTGTTTGTGTTATGAACTAAAATATTTGTGTGCACATTAATATTTTTTTAAAAAAATGACTGTTGTTGATAAACGAATTTGGATGATTATTTTCACATATGATAAGTTTGACTGTGTAGTTGTGATTGTTTTTAATGTAAGGCTACATAATAATGTTGAAAATAGTCATTTAAAAAAATATTCACAATTGATGTACTTTTAATCACATGATTTTTATTTTAAAAAGATTTATATGTGACAAGTGTAATAAATTATATTAATGCTTTTTTTTTGAAAATTTATTCTTTTTAATTGATTTCCTTTTAGATCATGAGTTTCCGTCCGTTGAAGTCAAATGTCTGCAAAAATTCAATAACAGTAGTGGTGGTGGCACATTAGAACGCAAATGTGAAAATTGTAGATCGGTTCCTCCTTATGGTGGGTTGGCTCCAGAACAGATCAATCATTCGTGGAACCAGAGCAAGAAAGTGAGACCGGCAAGTACATATATTAATTAATTATTCTCGTTGCATTTTTTTTTTGTTACTTTTATTTTGCTCATCATTTCCTCCTCTCTTTTTTTGCTACAACATCATTTTTATTTCATCTTTCATATAAATATACTATAGTAGGCTTACACTTTTTTTTTCTTATCTTTTTTTTGTATGAATATGAGTGAGATATATATACTTTTTTTGTGCATTTGCTGCATGCTTAACGGATGATAACAATTGAAGTACATGTATGGTGCGAGAAAAATAAAAAAAAGGAAGAAGAATGTGGACCTTACTTTTTTTAATTCATGTCGAATATCAATTTTTTGTTCCCTAGTGAGAAATATATTTTTTCATCTCTGTAATTTATTTCTTGAGGAGTTTTTGTAGGAGGGTAGTAGTAGTTGTAGTAGTAAGAGGGGTGTTGGGTTTTTGTTTAACTTTTTGATGGGTTCACGCTCTTTGTTGCAAGAAAAAAATAATATGATAAATTTAGGTTATGGATCGATTAAAAAATTTTTGAAAAGTACACACTTGTACAAACATCATTTTAGTCCATTTATTATCCCATCAATTGCACAATAGATGAATAATATGAAGGGATGTATTTAGAGAAGCGGAGGTACAATGTGTAGTATGTGTGCATGCGTGTGTTGAAGTTGGTTAAATGAGCTTTTTAATGCTTCTTTCTAAAATATCGTCTTTCATTGGTATATGTCTATATATGTATATCTCAGTGAGTTTCTTACGATAATTACTTTTATGAAGAACTTGAATACATATATATATATATATATATATATATATATATATATATATATATATATATATATATATATATATATATATATATATATATATATATATATTTTGGCTTTTTGTCTTCATATTTTTTTTTATTTTGTTCATCTTGAGTCATATCATTTTCTTCTTTTTTTTTCTTCTAATATGTTTCCACTAATCGATTTTTTTTTACTTGCATGTCTTTTTTCATTTTTTATAATATTGAAATTGTGCATCAAACAGTACGATGAAATGCAGTACATTGAAATGCAGACTCCAAATAGTCAACGTAAACTTCAACAGCAACATCAACAACTGCAACAACAGCAGCAGCAACAACAACCACCACCGCCACCACCACCACCTCCAATTAGGAGAGATCCAGAGTCTCATGTGATTCATTGCTCAAATGATCTCAGCTTCCCAATGACCAGAAGACCTTATGATAATGACGAGGATAACACAGGAGTGGAAACGCCACTCATGAAAATTCCTCATGAAAATGTAAGTTTCTAAATATTGATCATATTAGATTGGCAGATGTTTCTTGACACTTGTCTAGGGTAGGGACACCACCACCGCCACCACCACCAGAAAGTATAACGTGGTTCCACACGATGCGTGCACTTGGCATGCAACATAGAAAACCTTAATTGAACTCTGTATAAAGTGGAAATGTGACAAGTGCATTGCATCGTAGAATACCGGCCTGAAATGCACTACTAGTGGAAATCAGTGAAGTATTCGTTAATGACCACATGGAGCTATGAGGTCATAGGTGAAACATGTTGGTGTCTATGAGTTTCCACATCGTAAATTTGAAGCTTGTGATATCACAGGGGTCATTTTGATGATAACAGAGAGTACCGGTATTTAATAAGAGAACTGGAATAACCTTTTATTTTGAACTATTGAGAACGTTTGCCATTGTAACATTTTCAATCAAATAAAATGACACTAGCCTAAATTTCTAGTCAGTCTCTCTGACATCATTAGCCCTGGTTAGGATGATGTGTCTTATACCTTATCTACACGTAAAAAGTTAAATGGATTTAAATAGTAAACATGTTCGAAATATCCCTGTTAAAGGCAAACATACAGTATATCGAATTCAATTTATTCATTTAATATCTCAATATATTGAGTTAATATTTAAATATATTAAATTTGCATTTATTGAAATGCAAGTTTGCATGAGTTTGTGGAACAGAATACTGAATTAGTATTTCAGTGTGTTCCGATTTTAAGCAGTGAAGTTAATTTATCTTATGTTCTTAACTGGACTTTCATATATTTCAACTAAACACATTTAACTCGAAGAATGCACGTAGCTCAATTGTAGATCCGGAGCTTTTTTTTTTTCAAAACGTCACATGTCTATATTTTGGCCAAACCAATTGTATTGCAGTTTTCAGAGCTGAATCGATATCTGTGGGGAAAAATAGCAAAGTAGAACATGTCCATTGTATACTAAAGCCGACTTCAAATTAAAGTGTTATATCTCTTTACATGTAGGATTCTGTTTTTGCCTTTCCTGGAAATTTTAAATAACAGGACATATAACGTTTTGAAAATAAGAACCTCGGATGATATTTTTTACGGTGCTAAAATGTTACATGAAGTTAGTGGCTTTAGAGGAGAGGTGGATTGTTATAAACCTGTGGTCAATAATGGCAAGCACATTCAAAATTTAAAAGTCCATTCAAGACCATTTGGGGTCATTTTGACGTCACTAATTTACTGTAATGTTTGCATCACTCTTAAGTCAATTTCTGACCAGACATACTTGTGCAAAGTGTAGAGGGATACCCTACTGCCACATTTATTTGATAACAAATTTATTATTTATTTAGTTAATTCCAGCCATGATGAACGCAAGGAGAACTGAACCGGAAACGACGGCTTTTTGAAGTGGTTTTTATTAAATGTGTATGTGTGTCCTGTTGCTGGACCTTGTCTTAGCCAATACCGACAGTGGCAAATTCTAGGCTGGAGCCAAATAAAAAAAAAGTACAGCCACACAAAATCGTTTGCTATCTTGGAAACAAACAAACAAACAAAAAAATCAAGAACTGCATTCGTAATCGAATTGTGCCCTATCTAAATGTCAAATCGGTCGTTCTGAGTAGGAGAAAATTCCTCCAAAAATGACGTCAATGACAATGAGGTCAAGCGTCAGCAAAAAAAACAAAAAAAAAACAGTGACAAATTATAATGAGTAAATGGAAGAAAAGATTTAGGAGGAAAGAAATGGATGAGTGAATAAATGAATGCCTCTGGACTTATGAATGAATGCAAGTTGCATATGAAATGCGAAAAAAAGGTATGCGAATATAGAAAGCAAATCTATTGTTGTACTAATTGATAATAAGTTATTATTTAATAACATAATGTATTCATCAGTTAAAAATGACTCATGTTTAGATTTAAAAAAATAATTATTGAAGATGGTAAGTGTAAAATATTGTAAATAAATTTGTATTTTTGGAGTGCATGGGCAGAAAAAAAAAAATATAAATAACAATCACTCTTGGTTATTTGCATTTAAAACATGTTTCTCTTTCATTTATTTAGTAAGGTGACAAAATTATGCTTTTTTAAATCAAGAAGACTGTTTAGAGGCTTTTTCTAGAACTTTTTAAGTTATAATTTAATTAAGAACTAGCCTCTCTTAAACAAATTATTTTTAATTCAAAAAGCATAATTATCTTGATTTATTTGTTACATACGTTTCAAATTGAATTTTATTTTTAAAATAATATATGCATTGCTTTTTATATTGCGGCTTTAAGTTATTTCTATCACTTTTTAGCAAGTGCAAACATTTGTACTTTTTTTTGAAAAAATTATTGAATGTAATTGGTCCGAATGGCGATTGGAATTTCTATTCAAAGTTTCACTATTAGATCATGAATAGGGATAGACGGAGAGTTTGCAATGAACCTTGGAACAACATGACACAGGTACTTGTCACGTGACTTTGTTCAAAACTCTCATTGTGAAACGTGACATTCCTGGCATAAACTGCTGATTCATCTTAGATCCACCACTGTCTTTTAGCAGCTCCTATGGCTCATGTTCCGTCTACCCGCTATACATGGTCTAAGGTTTCACCAACTGCAATTATTTACCAACAATGAATACGGAAATTTCATGCAACACTGTACTGCGATAAGTTTTTTTTTTGCTACAGTGACGACATATTAACACGTAAGTAATTTTATCACAGGCAAGTGTAGCCAGCACTAGCTTTTCGTTTGCCCCGCCCTTTTATGAGCGTTAGACCAATTAGAAATTGTTATGGGCAGGACATGTGACATCAGACCAAATAACAAACCAATTAGAAATTGATGACGCTCATAAAAATGCAGAACAAACGAAAAGTTAGTGCTAGCTACACTTGCCTGTATTTTATCATTCTATCTGTATTTGTACCTATTGATTTAATATCCAGCTTTTAAGTGGTGTATGACCCTGTAGATCCAATTTTAAGTGCAATTTGACGTTTTTAAAAACATGTTCTCGATTCTAATGGAAGAACTGGAGTATTGAACAATAATATATTGAAGTTGCAAATTGCAACTTGCAATCACTTCTTGAATGCTGTGTCCAACCTTTTGAATTATACAAATTGGCTTGACATAGGTTAAAGGTCATTGACATGAAAAGTCAATTTTGCTGACCACTTTTCATCCTCTAGAAACATTTTTCAGTGTAAAGAAAAATTAAGTGTATTCCTAAATATGTTCTTCAGGTAATTTCATGACATTTCAAATTTCTGTTTTATTGCTTAGAGTAATACGAGTAATTTTGCAACCTCAAAGTTGAACATGTGTAGTGGCATTTGTAACTGTAGTGTTTAGGGTCGTGGAAATTCTTTCGATTAGCAGCCGCTTAACCATCTAAGGCAGGAAGATTGTACAGTTCTTTCGCCTTAGACCCTATTTCGGTCCTTTGGCGCAAATTAAATAACTCCACATCTATATATGGCTAGTGGTTGCTAATCGAAAGAATTTCCACAATTTTATTTGAACGTTACAAGGGAAAGTAAATCAAATGACCAACCAAAAGGTCGTGTATGCAGTGATAGCTCTCTATGCACATTGCACATGAATGAGAGTCATTTGAATGACATTACAATTAAGTAAAATGTAGACCACAGGCATAAAAACTACCAGTTTAATTTTATTCAGTGACGTGCCTAATAATAATTTGGCAACAAAAAAAAAACCAATACCGATTTTTAAATTTTGTAATAAAATAGAGAATGACTGCGATGTTTTTTTTGCATGAAAAGACTAGTCTTTTTATAAGGACTACAAAAAAACCATAAACGTTTTTTTTTAAATGATTTTTGGTAATGCTTTTCTTTTTTTATATATTTCCTATATTTTTTATCCATAAATGTCGATCGTGACTAAATAGAAAAAAAAAATTGAAATTGTGCCGCGATAAAATAAAGAGGTGGTGTGGTAGGGGAAGAGAGAAATAGATTTGAGGACATTTTTTTACATTTATTCTCTTCCTGAAGATTTTTTTCTTTCAACTAATGACTTTCTAAAGAAATCGATTCCTGTGGGTTGTGTGTAAGATCATGTTAATGGTTGCATTTTTTACTTAAGATGAGATGGTTGCAACAAAAAAACAATTTAAAAAATATTTATAAACGAAATAAAATATTTTCAAAATTGAATCCAACTTTTTTTAAAGCATTAAGGGAAGAAGCACACATGCTGAAAACCCGCCAGAAAACAGAAAGAAATAAAAATAATATTTTCTATGGTCGAATCGTCGAATTCCGCGAATCTTGAAGAATATTCAAGATTCGAAAACTCGAATCTTCCCGCTGTTTTCGTCTTATGAATTCTAACCTTAAAATTTTTTTAATAACTTTGGTAAAATTAGTTTTAACTCCATTGACGTCCAATATACAATTTCGGTGTTACCCGGATCACCAATATTAGTATATTACCTTGTGTCGACACTGAATGCCACACTGTTTTTTATTATTAATTTAATATTATTTCATTTATTTGTATCTTCTTAATGAATAACATAGGATTCTTATATGAAGGATTCGAGAATGCACATTAGAAAGTGAAATATTAGTCACTATTGTCTCATTTCAGGTAAATATTGGATTCAACTGAAAAAATTAACAGCTATGAAAAAAAAATTAGCACAAATAATAGTTTGTTAGGTTTCATTAAGGTTGACCCTGCACTTTTCTGTGTTTTTTTTTTCTTTACCTTTTTAATGACATATTTATTCTAAGCTTACTAAAAGAAAACAAGAAAACTGTTATGGGCCCTCATATTACAAAATAACACTAATAGAAAATGGAATAGAATTACTTCGATGTTATTTTTAGTGTGGAAAATAGAAAAGAAGCTCCTGGGTTAAACATCCCATCCATTAAGAAGAAAAAAAGCATTACCCTAATTGGATTAAGGCGGTTCCAAATGGTTTTTTTTTTTCGGTTTAAAGCTGATATAACCCATATATTGGGTGCAATCGGAAACGAAAATTTGGTTGCCTTTGAGAATGCATACCTTTGTTGCACCCATGGGCCAGGTGGTGCAAGTGCACACTTTGAATTTCGAAGTTATACACAATTTTTACATTTTCATTAATTTCTTGAACTTAAATCCATTAAAACAATACAAATTCTACAAAAATAGTTAAAAAAAAAAACTAGTTCAGATAATTTTAAAACGGTATATTCTCGTAACGTATGTATTCTAAAATTTGGTGAAGACATTTATTTCCAGATGCACCAACGACCTTGCAATGTATCTTACCGGCGCCCATAGTTGCACCGGTAAAACGAAACATTGTAGGCGGCTAGTTGTTTCTACCAACATCAACTCTTGTAAAACACAATAGAACACAAAAATGACGGCACCATCCGGATACAACACCATCCAGACACAACACCCATATGTTGTTTCCGGACGCTACTTCTCTGTTTTCTTTACATAGTAGCATTTTTTTGTTTTCAAATGCACCCAATGTTTTTACAAAAGACAGACGGGGTCTCGGGGGCCCCTTGCAACTTCGGAACGGGGCCTCCGGGGGCCCCTTGGAACTTCGTAATGAGGCCCCCGGGGTTCCCTTGCAACGTCGGAACGGGGCCACTGGGGGCTCCTTGCAACTGCGGAACGGGGCCCCCGGGGACCCCTTGCAACTGCGGAACGGGGCCCCCGGGGACCCCTTGCAACTTCGGAACGGGGCCCCGAGGCGCTCTTGAAACTTCGGAACGGGGTCCCCGGGGGCCCCTTGCAACTTCGGAACGGGGCCCCGAGGCGCTCTTGCAACTTCGGAACGGGGCCCCGAGGCGCTCTTGCAACTTCAGAACGGGGTCCCCGGGGGCCCCTTGCAACTTCGGAACGGGGCCCCGAGGCGCTCTTGAAACTTCGGAACGGGGTCCCCGGGGCCCCTCGCAACTTCGGAACGGCTCCCCGGGGGCCCCTCGCAACTTCGGAACGGCTCCCCAGGAGCCCCTCGCAACTTCGGAACGGGGTTCCCGGTGGCCTCCCGCAATTTTTGTCTGAATAATATCTAAAGTGTAGGTCACGGAGTGACCCACAGTTGTTGTCTTAGCTATCTAAAGTGTGGGTCACTGAGTGAACTACGATTAGTCTGTCCCCATTGAAATTTAATTGAAAAAATTCAGTACACATGTACATGTATTTTTACCACAACTGTCTTCTCATTTTTAGTGCAGCATCTTAAAATGACACGTTGACACTTAGGGCTCTTACCTTTTAAATACTTGTGGCAAATGGTACCTGACCATGAGTAATTCATTGCATTGTTTTAACCAAAAAATGAATGTGCAATCTTACAATTAATCAATAGTTCTTCTTGAATCTTACCCTCTAAACGGTCTCATTGATCATTGGAAAATGTAGCCTATATTTTTTTCATTACGTAATTAGTAGTTAGTAAGGCCAAAACTTTACAGAAAATGCATACTGATTAGTGACAGTTGAAACCGATTTTGTATACATTACGATGCCATTTATTTGCCATATGTGCTATAATAATCAGTTTGACAAAATATAAAAGTGCATAAAACGCGCGCATTGCATATTTTTTTGTAAATTTGCATAAAGCTGCATAATATCAGTTATTTCTACAACCGAATCATTTTTTCGGCGCGTTTTCTTGTACATTTTTTTAAATATATTTTGTGCAATGCTTGAAAGTGTTTTAGAAACTACTGTATAATAAATAGTTGCTGAATCACAAATCTATTTATAATTTCATAACTTTAATAGCACGTTGAAAATTACCCAATATTAAGTTTTTCGGACGCTAGCAGGTATTTTGAAAAAATTTGGTTTATAAAGTTTGTTTTGAAAGATACCAAAAACCTGAAAACAGAACCTGAAACAAGAATAAAGCCATTGTAAATTCAAAAACGTAATATATTTATTTATATGTAAAAATAAATTTTATTTAGGAAACCCAAACTCATATAAGAGTATTCCATCGAAGTATTATCATAAATGTATAATATAAATTAGTTTTAAAAATATAAATTTCATAATGAAAACTATTTAAATAGAGCCGCCAAGTGTCCCTACAGACTGCAGCGCCATGTGTGGAATTTCTCTTAAGCTCTCCTGAATATCAATCTCCAGATCAATACCTATCTCCTTCTATCTCTCAACCTAGCCTACATGTATCTCTTATGTTCCATTTTTATGCTACGATTTCCACATCGTTTTTAAATAAAAGCGCTTTAGTTTTTATCTTTAATGTTCTGCACGTTTATAACCAGTAAGATACAAGGTGCAATAAACGAGGTGTAGAAACTTCTTTGGAAAGCATTTTCTCTGCCATGTATTTAAATTTCTTTATTAAATGAAATTTCTGAAACTTTTTTTAAAATAATAATTCACTGCAAATGAAGTCATGTTTAGGTAAAAAAAACTAATTAATAGGTACACAACAGGTAACAAAAAGTAAATGTTTAAGTAATTGAATTTTTCGATAAAAAAGGTGGTGGTTCATTTCAATTAGTAATGTGGCAAATTGTTAATTACTTGAAGAAGTAATTTAATTACATTAATTCATTACTTATGACACATCACTGCCCAATACTGAATGAAATCGATTTTATTTATTCAAGAAATTGTCATTTGAAAACTTGTTTAGTTAGATTATAATAAATACAAAAAAATCACTAAATGTGTTAATTTCGTGATTTGTGAGTAATTAATTCAACAGTTCACCATGTAAAATATACGAGGCATATATTTTGTTAAATTTGTAAAAAATTAATTAATAATAATAATAATAATAATAATAATTTTATTTGTCACTAAGGTGAAATTACAAATTCACAACTAACAAGTAACAAAATGTCAATCAATACATCACAAGAAATTAAATAATACAAAAAAATCAACAAAAAAGACAAAATTAATTCAATAAAACTCAATGACATCAATAAAATACATCAGCCTGGCGAAAATCACTCAGTTGTAAAGCCTTAATTTTTTCTTTAAAACTATAAAATTGAATAAATTACGTTCGTATGTAAAACAAGTTTTGAGTTTATTATCTGACGAACGGATATCTGAAGAAAACTAAAATCGGATATCCATTATTCGTGGATAAAAAAAATTCACTATCTGAGGCACCACTAGTTGTGATCGGTGTATTCTAGATGTTATTCTAAATGTTATCAGAGAAGTGCTAGGAAAATAATTTGGCCCTGGCCCACATATTAGTAAGCAAAATCATAAAATCTTCTAGCTGGCCATCTCTACATTAGTATATGCATCGGAAATCATTAGTATACAATTTATTGAAAGTGCAGCACCTATTCGAAAATGCGTAAGCAACAAACACCTGGCAACACACAGTTGTATGGAAACAAAAAAAATAACGACCCACTGTTTTTTTTTTAAATTTTATACTGGATTAGCCATATTTTTTTGAAAAAAGAACAACCGGCCCAATTAAATACGGGCCCTTCTGGCATTTGCCCAAGCTGCCATATAGCCAGCACACCTCTGAATGTTGCTCCTGAAATGCAGAATAATTAAGAACACATTATGAACATTGATTAATTTATATTATTGCTTTCCTTAAATAACAGATATCAGAAGTCGCACATTATGGCAAAGACGTTATTTGCTGTGGACGTTGGGTGGTCACTTGACTTTGCTAACCTCGTATTTGCATCGTGACGTCGATGATATCACATCCTATCTTACATTTCAAAGGTATGTATGTGCATGGGTTTATTCTGGGTTATCAAATCATTTTTATTTTACATTAATTACATCACATGAAATTGTAAGATACAGCAAACAAAAATTGAAACAGAAGACAAATTTTCAAAAACTTTATTTAATTTTATTTTCCTCATCAAAAAAAATTAAAACACATATAAAGTAATCTACATTAGAAATTTCAAATTTACACAATAAATTATCATCAAAGTGTATTTAAATTAATTAATGTTGAGAAAAAAGAGAGAAGAGGTTAAAAAAGTCAGTTTAGATATTACTTAATGACGTCACGTGTATATTTAGAATGGACGTGGACAATTGTTTTAAAGATCATTTGTGTCACGTTTACAGTCGACATTTGAAAATGACATCCTCTCAGATTTGGATTCAAATTGCATCCAAATCGGTGAGGAGGTAATCTGAAAATGCCTACTATAAACCTTTCATTAGTCCAAACTCGCTCTATGATGACGACATCAGCAGCTGATATGCCTTTCCTCTTAAGCTTAAGCTAAATATGAGATGCAGAAGGATTATAAAGAGCGAAAACAGCACCTCAGCTTCAATGTAAGCGTGCATAGAAATGAAGGTTTTTTTTTATTAAAATATTGCTACAAAGTTGGAAGTGCATATATGTTAATTAATCTTATAAGGCAATGTGTTTAAAGAGATAGTAAAGTAACTTTGGTGTATATTTCCTACAAATTCAATTGTTATGAAGTACAATATTAGTAATTAAAAGATCGGAAGATCAAAAGCATCATTAGAAGTCATGGGTGAGAGCCTAAAAATGCTTTTAGAATCTCATTCTGGCTGCTTATAATGAACGCTTGAACTTCCGATTCTTAATAAATAATTAGCATAGTTCCTTAGAAATTTAGTTCAGAGAAGATCATCTGTACAAAAAGGCAGATGAAAAAGATAATTTAAAAAAAAAATACAGAAATATTTTGGTTGAAGTTTACTTAGAAATATTTTACACAAAAGCAAAACAAAGGAGAATCTGGTGGAAAAATGTGACTTTCATTTTATATGAATTACACATTCTCAAAAAGGACCTCTCGTGATTAAAAAAGAAAAAAAGGTCCAAAAAAATAAAGAGAATGAAATTGTTTGGCCGCAGTTAACTCTTAATAATTAGCCTAAATAAGAATAAAAAGGGTGTATTAAAA
The DNA here is from genome assembly GCA_036925085.1 of Brachycybe producta. Classification (NCBI taxonomy): domain Eukaryota; kingdom Metazoa; phylum Arthropoda; class Diplopoda; order Playtdesmida; family Andrognathidae; genus Brachycybe; species Brachycybe producta. The sequence goes on along the minus strand of JAUPFP010000007.1, from coordinate 6,224,647 downwards.
AGACAAAACCCTTAAGAAACATTAATATTTAAGAAATAAAAATGGAAAAGGAAGGAATATGAATAAAAGAGCGCAATGGCTTTAAACGTGAAATGTAATTTTTATATATAAGAATAAAATATATCTTAAAAGTGGAAAAGAAAGGAAATCTGTGAGTGGCTTTATGTGTAGGGCTTTACTGAAATTATGTTTGTGTGTATGTGGTTTTTTTTCTCCAGATTTGGCGTGTTTTATTTGTTTTCACATTTTTCTGTGTGTTTACGAGGTGGGACAATAAAGTTCCAACAATAATTCAACAGAAAATTATTTAGTAAACTTACAACTTATTTTTATGTGTAGTTACTGTCAAGTTGCTGTCGATCCAGCTGTGAAACTGTCCAACTGCCAAGAGTGATGTTGATACAAAGGTTGGAATATAAAAATCAAAAACATTTTCTGTCCACACTACAGCAAATATATGAGCCCATTAGAATAATAGTGGTGTAATACAATTTTATCGCATTTTAAGTAATGATTGAGTAAAGTCTAGTATTCAGCAAAAAATGTAATAACTGAATGCCAAGACTTTTATGGCATTATATGAAATTAAGAAGTGATCTTTTTCCTCGGATGATAATAGAAAAATCTAAAAAGGTAATATAATATAAGGGTGTGGAAAAATAGCAAGAGTCTTATTTTTCATTTTTTTTTACTTACACCATTGTCTTTTTTTAAGAGCTTAACATTTTTCAAAGAATGTAGTAAAAATGAATACCTATTTACAAAAGTCTGATTTTATTGAAAATAATAGAAAAATGGAGCAGTGTTTCTTATCGAGGATGAGGACATTTTCTTGCTTAAAAATGTTTCACGGAAACCCTCAGAATACCGCACAACAACACCATTACATGTTGCTGTAGCGTGGATTTGTTTGTTTTTTAACTTTTAGTTAACATCAGTCTTAGCAGTTGCATTTGATACTGTAATGGATACCCAGTTTTTAAGTATGTTTTGTACTGAATCGCCTATGTTGCTGCAAAATAAGCCGCTTTCGATTTTCAAATAAGAGAACTTCCTCCAATTCTCCCACATAATACCTTGTTTCCGTTGGGACAAAATATGATGGCAAATTAATTTTGATCAATACTATTTTTGAGAAATTTCATATAAATCTTTAGCATTTTTAGAAATTTGACGCGATCAATATATTCATTTTCATCTTCTATATTAATCCTTTAAAAACATGAAAGAAAAAAGTAATTGTGGGAACTTTATTGTCTGATGTCGTGTGTTTTGATATTGAGTTAGTTGTATCACGGAGGTCAAAGTGGTGCATATTTAGAGCTCTTTTATCTTAAATTTGAGCTCTTCTTAATTCAATATTGAGCAATTTAGCCATTTTTTGTTGTTGTTGTTTTATATAAAAAGCAAACTGTAATTTAATCACTTTTTAAAGCCATGAAACGTAATCTCTCTTCATTGAAAATCTCTTAACATCATAATTACATTAATATATCCGATTTCCCTTTTAGTAAAATTGTACAAATTAGTTTTTTTTTTCTTCTTCTTGATAATAAACACACTTATATAATGTATGTCAGAATAAATGACTAGCATTAGGCACGCGACTAATATAGTACAGAGTGAATCAATCAAATGTCACCATTGTACATAATGGGGAAATTGAATTGTTATATCACCTTGTATAAGTTGTATACTTTCTTTTCAAATAATTATGTAATTTTTTATGTACATTGCTTAGTATTTTGAATGAAATCCCTGTTCCCATACAATTTCATCTAATCCATCGCCACCTTCCTCTTCTGGTCTCTCTTCTGCATATCGAGATCTGAATCCCAGATGAAGTATAATATAGAAAGAAATCCATAAGGGGGGCATCATTCCCAAAATGAAGCCTGTCACGTTGAAACTAGAATTATAGAAACTTCCGCTTCCATTATTATTATCATCCTCTTCTGTATGATTTTCTTCTCCATCTTTTTTGACCAAGGGAAGCACCGGAAATGGAGACTCTGGAATGATTTAATTAGACATTTAAGGGATTTTTTTCTTTTTGAGAACTTGGACGCAGTAACTGAATCACATCATGTTGATAGCCTTTTAAAAACGTTTTATGACATTTTTGAGGCTGGAAAAACCGACTTTGGCGTTTTTTTTATACAACTTGGAAGTGTAAAAACCAAAATCTAGAATTTTAAATTGTCATAAAAAATTTTTTATTTCTTTTGACATAACACGCGACATGAAAATATAACGTTTGTGATACATTTTTCCCCACTGATCTAGTATCTAAAACGCTTAAAATTTCTTCTAAAATGAGCAATCTAAAAAGATCTACGTGTATTTCATTTTTTTCCTTAACATTTATATATTTTGCAATGGCTGTTCACAAAGTCAAATCGTTTTGCTTGAACTAACAATGAAACTTTTTTGCATGATGTCATTGAAAATATTAGAAAATGGGTCTTATTTTGTCAATTCAAGGGTGATGAATTTAATTTAGTTAAAAACTCAGCAAAATAAATCATTAATTAATTAGCTATTGCAATTAAATTTCTCATGTTTAAACCTATGGAGAAATCTTCAACAATGCTTTTATTATTTATAATCTCGCTTTGAGCGTATTTTGCCCAGCTTTTTCTTTTATTTGGATTATGTAGAGAACGAGAGCTTTACACAAACATGCAACTTGCCCATTTCCATGAATATGATGTACCTTTTTCCACTTTTCTAAATGTGGCATTTGAATTTGAATAATTACTCTGTAAGCTGCCCAGAGGGTTTGTAGCAGAGAGACTATTGGTCCAAAAGTAGCGTAAAATGCATTGTCAAATGTAACTTTTTAATGCCTACCATTTCAATTCTCCCATGCAAATGTAAAATTCATTTGAAAGGCAGCTTTAGTATATACTGTATGTACTGAATTTTGCAGAGTCACTAGCAATTTGGTAGTTTTTCAGATTGCCCAGGAAATCACATTGGCAGTAACATAGCATCAATTGTCCAAATAACACCCAGGCTACGAATTCTCCAAATCATAAGTTTGATGATTACTAACTATAATCTAATGATTACTAACTATGATATCTAGTGCTAAACTCATAAATGTTTGATAGGAAATTTCATGCAAAAATTTAAGAAATTTTCCACGCAACTTTGGCTATCTGACATTAAGCAATCATTAAGAATATACAACCCTTATGATGTATAATCACTTTTGATCAGTCTTACCAGACAGAGTTATTGTTGAACTTGCAGTTCCCAAGTCGTTGTCTGCTCTACACGTGTAGTTACCAAAATCAAAACTCTGCACAGCTGTCAATTTGAGAACTGCTCTTGTTGTTGCTGTTACATCTTCTGTTGAGGTCATTACATACTGAGTGTCGTTGTTGATTTCTTGGTTATCCATGAGCCATGTCACGTTGGCATTTGGAAATCCTTGGACCAAACAAACTAATTCAGTTGTGTAGTTCACTGCTTGGCTCACTTCTGAATTTGGAAGTACGATTTCCGGTGGAACTGTCAATAGTATTCAGAGGAGCTCTTTCAGTCGCTGAAACTTTTTTTTTGTTAAGATTGTGACAACCTACATTCCACTTGAAGTTCAATGTTCCATTGAGTTCTCTGTCCAATTCCATTGTCTGCCTCACAAGAGTAGATTCCATGATCTTCTTTTTTTGTGTTTGAGATGCTCAATCGATTTCCAAGGAACACTGTTTGTAAAGCAAATTTAAGTTTCAGACAATAAATATAGAAAATATAGAAATAAATCAAATTTTTATTTGATTCAAATAGGACTTTATTTTTACTTAAATCAATAAATTCAACACGATACAGATTAATTTTAAGCCAGTTTTAAATTAAACTTTTTTTTATGAACAGTTGATTTTCGAACTCTGATTATTCTGTGTTTCAGGAATACTAAAGAGAAATTGAAGGTGTGTTAGAAACTAGAATGGTATTTGAATCATTTAATAGAATATTAGTGTTTTGATTTGATTTGATTTGAAAAATTACTCTGCAAGCAGCCATAAAGGCCTATGGCAGAGAGACAAGAGTCCAAGTGCATCATAGAAAATGCATTGTCAAAACCAGAAAATATAAAACCCCATTGATATAAATCCAACAACAATTTAAATATTTTTTTAATGCTGCAAATATATGCATTGTCAAAACAAAACAAAATTATGACTCCCATAAAATACATTTTTCCTGCACAAAATCGCCGGCAAGCGAGTTCCATTGTCGAATCGCCCTAGGAACAGATGACCAGTAATAAGAATCTGTTCGTGCAAAAATCTCTCCAGTAGTCATCCCTACCCAAATATAATGCCCTGCAAAGTTTACTTGAAGTAGGTTTAGGGCAAGAGCCTTCTAGCATTCGATTAAAGATATTAAGACTAAAATCTGAACGTCTTGCAAGTGTTTGATATAATTCAAATTATAAATGATATCTTGAGCTAAGTGTATTCAAGTTAAATGTGTTTAGTTGAATTATACGGCGTCCAGTTAAGAAAAGAATATGAAAAGATAAAATTGACGTTATTACTTCATATCTAAACAAATTGAATTAATAAATCAATATTATGTTACACAACTTCATTATATTGAAAAATATATCAACTTAATGCATATATATACTTTATATTAAATGAATAAATTGAATTCGACATAATGGTTGTTTGCTCTTAACAAGACTCTGTAGAACATGTTTACTATTTAAATGCGTTTAACATTTTAGGTGTAGATACTTTTTTAAATTTCTTAAGGACAGAATAACCAGAATACGAAGGGCATTTACATTTTAAAAACACCTTAACCATTCAGTAAATGCTTTGTTTTAAAATTAACAATTATAATATAAATTTGTAGTAAACATTTTGAAAGAAAAATATAAATTTTTAATAATTTGTGTAGCTGCAATTATTTAAAGTATGATTTTTTAAAAAAAAAAATCATTGACTCCTTACTTTATTTATAAAATGAATCCTTTTAGAAGTTAAAGTATCACTATTAAAAAATTTAGCAAAAAAGTTCCCATTATTCTTTTTTTTTAAAAAAAAAAGAATGATGTTATTTAAATCACAACAGTTTTGGATAACGCTTACCAATATCATCTAGTTTGGGAATTGACGGATTGTGAATTCGCTTCCATGTAACATTGGGTTTTGGATATCCATCAACGTCGCAAAAAAGTTGAACATCTTCTCCCACTTGAGTGATTAGAGTTTTACTGTCATTGTGGACATTGACAATAGGACCATCTGTATTAATCATTGAAAAGAGATTTTTTAGTGAAAAAAAATACCCAATTACAAGTTAAACCCTTATTCTTAATGCAAGATCCTCCCCCTAAATACACTCAGGGCTAGACCAAATGACATTAGTTTGGTATTACTCAGACTGTGGATAAAAAACTAAAAGTGGCAATCAAAAATATAATATAGACGTCTGTCTGAATGTTTAAAACACATTTTCCAACTATTCTTCTAACATGTTAAATTATGCCACTAGGGATTTTATTTTATTTTTTTGCGGTTTATTTATGCATTTTTTTTTTGGTAATAAGATCACTCAAGCTTCAACCTGAAAATTTTACTTGTCAAATATCAAGAAAAGAAAAGACGAAAAAACGGAAAAAAGGCTAAAAAGAGTGACAGCTTAATGGGGTTAGATGGAAAACAAAGATGTGCTTAAAATGGGCTCAATGTGTTTCTTTTTTTTTTACATCAGTCAATTGGTGGGTGGATAAGGTTTTTCTTTTCTTGGGTATAATGTGTGTTTATTTTAGTTGGGCGTGGAATGTTTGAGTTATCACTGTTTGCCCACTTTCAGGGGGGGAGCTTTCTGGCAATCTAGTGCAATGCACTACTGATTTTGAGTTTCTTATTTTGTGCGAGATATATATTTCATTCATTTTAATACCCTCTCTCACACACACACACACAAACAAACTAGTAAATGTTCAAATAATATGAGGATTTATGTCAACTAAAGTTCTAAATGTTAGTTTACTACTACATTCAAGTTTAATATAACTTGTGTGCTAATGTGGCTCAACAGTAAATTCTGTGATGCATAAAATGGAAATGCTTTTTTTTAGGAGCAGGTTTAAGAAAAATGCTAAAAAAATATGCAACATGTTTATTCTCATAACATCTTTCTTAAATAAAATCTCGTTTTCTCATAAAATAACGTTTATGGTAGTTTTGCAATTATCCAATTTTGTGGGTACTACACAGGCGACAGGTGAAAATCAGTGTTGATTGATAAATCAACACTGATTTTCACTAGTTGAGGTTTAATACACAGCAGTATTTGAATTTGAATTTGAAAAATTACTCTGCAAGCAGCCATAAAGGCCTATGGCAGAGGAACAGGAGTCCAAGTGCAGCATAGAAAATGCACTGTCAAAACCATAAAATATAAAACCCCATTGATATAAATCCAAACAACAATTTCAATATTTTTTTAATGCTTCAAATATATGCATTGTCAAAACAAAACAAAATTACGACTCCCATAAAATACGTTTTTCCTGCACAAAATTCCCGGCAAGCGAGTTCCAAGAATCTGTTCGTGCAAAAATCTCTCCAACCTTGTTAGAGTGGTCACCCGTACCCAAATATAATGCCCTGCACAGTTTATTTGAAGTAGGTTTAGGACAAGAGCATTCTAGCATTCAATTAAAGATATTAAGACTAAAATCTGAACGTCTTGCAAGTAAACTATCCCAACCAAGCTCTGAAAGCATTTTTTAGTTACACTGTCAGCATATCCATATTTACCACAAACAAACCTAGCAGCCCTGTGCATTACTATATGTCCTCCTACACAGGCTACACGCCTTAATACATATGGGATCTCACATCACAAACGAGTTGAAACTAGAGGAGTATGAATCCTGTGTAGGAGGATACATATATAGACACTTCAATCCGAATAAGTAGTGCCGTATAATCAGCCTCAATCGGTGAAAAATAATTTTCAATTACAATTCAAGAACTATTATAAAACGTTTGTTTTTGGCATGATCTACAGTAGTTTTTAATATAATAAAAATATTTTTTTCGCTTTTACAATAAAATTACGTCCACTGTGTGAGATTTTGTCTGAAAATTGAAAATGTGTCCAGAAAATTTATTGATGGTAACTTGATAAGTTTTTGAAATGGGGATTCTTAAAATAATTTTACGAACATCGAACAATTAAGTTGATCCGAGTTGTGTTCACTTGGGATGTTGTATTATGATGTGTTGACATCCCCTGACATTCATAAATGCCTCCATCAGATCTTGAAACATTGTTTATGAACAAAGTGGAAAAGGTCTGAAGAAATTTCGATTCTGAACTTATATTGAATCGAACGTCATCCAATAGAAGATTATTTTCTATTGTCAGGTTGTCCAGTTTAATCCATGTTACCTGTGTGTATAATGAAGATTTAGTTAAAATCAAAAAAATATATATTAGGCACTATTATTGCTGAGGTTATTATTATTCTTACTGTGTCATTAATGTCATCGAGGTAACACTTGAGGCTAATATTACCACCGACATCGACTGAAACTTCTTTCTCGCCTTCAAATGACGATATTATGGAATACACTGGAAGAATGTTTAAAAAGAAAAAAAAGACAAAACAATAATTATAGACAATATTTCTTTAACAACATTTTTTTTAACATTTTGACATTTTTTAGATTTAAAATGCTAATCAATTTGACATAAATTAATCTTTTTTAATAGATCCAATTTATGCGTACCATAATTGATATCATAAAGTTATTATAAAGTACCATAAAAGTTAAAAGGTTTGTTGTAATATGTTCATAAACAGCTGATTTTCAAACTTGATTATTTTGTATTTTATTGGCAAAATTTATAGAAACTAGACAGTGTTTTAGATACTAGAAGGATAGCTCAATCACTCGAGGATATTTTCTTGTTATTTTTCAAAATAAACTTTTTCCAGACAAAATTTAAAAAAATATCATATGCTTGAAGTTGGGTCATTTCCAAACTCACATAAAAAGCTTATTTTGAAATAAATCAATATGAAAATACCGTTAAGTGTTTGAATCACCCTTATAGTTTTGAAAACATTTTCCAGTTTCTTTTCATTTTGCACCTGAAAAAAAAAAACAGAATAACTAGAGATCGATGGACGTTAACACTTTAAAACCTAATGTGGTTTTGAAAACAATAATGAAATACATTTTTTATATTTTTTCTTTAAGTAAGCAACGAAAATTAGCGATTCTGGAAATGGTTTTCTTGATTGATGGAGTTCCTATGTTTTGGATTTCATCTACAATCAAAGCAATTAACTCGTGACATTTCCAGTTCTTTGTTTACTTGCCCATTTGCGTGAATGATTCACAAAATAAGCACAGTAACATTATTGGTTGATTTTTATTTTCTCTTTTCTAGTCTGCAAATATTTGATTTGGAAGAAAGTGCAGTTGTTTAGCCTAACAGTCGTGCAGAGTGTCCAATTAGATTTGATTTTCTGAACAACGACATAAAAATGATCTCTAAAAGGCTTTGTTTTTGTAAAGGGGATTTTATTCATATGACAAAACAGTCAGACAGCACTGACAACAGGAAACGGTTCTGAGTGTAATTAGTAATTACATTTGGCTTTATGTGTCGGTTTGAATTATCAGCCAGTAACATTCAGTTACTCTTTGGAACAAACGTAATTTCAACCAAATTGGAGAAACATTTTTTTCTCTTATTGTTCAATGGCAATAATCGATCAAACTAACAGTTTCTCTGTCGAGTCATCATAATTATTAGCCTGTGTTGTTGTATGTTACACATGCACATTTTTGTCAGACTCATACACAAACATAGTGGCAATGACAGAGGTAATTTTCATGCATATAGTCTAATTGAGCGTTTGAAATCATTGCTTTATTATTGGAATATTGGAAATCTCCCATTCTGCAATAATGGTCATTAGAACAAAAAGGTACGAATTATGCAAACATTTTTGGTTTAGACCTTTGCCAATTAGATAAAATTAAGGTATACGAATCAACATCACAAACATTAATAATATTTGTATGTTTGTTTGCATTGATAACCAAAGTGAAAAATCATTTATTAGGCACAATTACTAAACAGTGTTAAATAGTAATACCAACAATTTGGTAGCAAATCTGCACAATGAATTGCGTTTGAAGACAATGTGCAAAACGCCTAAAAAATTACGCCAATGTTGGAAATGGTGATTTGTAGATTACCTTCTAGTAGTACTTGTTCTGTACATTGCCAAAAATGCTAAATTAATTGTACAGATTTATTAAATTACTAATTTACTACCCGTGTTTTTGTATTTGGGTGTATAAATAGTAAGAGGAGTAATTTATTGTGTAGGATAAAATCAAACCGAAAAGCTAGATTTTTAGAGGTTTGGCACACGAACCACTTTTTAGTGGTCCCGTTTGACTACAAAATGTAGTCGACGTGTGGCTCGTGTGCAAAGGTCCGGCGTCTTTTCATAGCAATACATGGCAACTAGTGTCTCACCACTAGTGATACTAGTGGTCATTTTTGAGTTCTGAAGCCGCTCAAAGCCTGTTCTGTGTATTTACATAGCGGTACATACTCAACCAATTGCGACAACATTTGCAGTCGAACTCAACCGCTCAAAAGTGGTTCGTGTGCCAAGATCCTTATTTGTTTTGTTCTCTAAAGTTTTCTTACAATTCTTTTTCCTCCCCCTTCTTTTCCATCTTAACAATCAATTGCAAGATCCCAACTTGATTATCCACTTCCAAATTTTTTATGCCTTTGAGGCTCATATATTGTTTGATGCCAATTAATTCTTACCCCCCCCCCCCAATCCCAACACACGCACACACCCAAAATATTGCTACTGTTTGCGACGTCATTCATAATGGGTGATAAAAAAAATATCATAGGGCCCATGTGTTTTTTCCCCCTTTGGCTAAATTATAAAACATCAGCTCATGTTATACATTGTATAAGTTATACACAAATCATGTTACCACCTTTCTCATATTATTTAAGGTTATATTATTTTTCTTAGATATTTTTTCTGAGTAAAAACGAGCCTCATTTCCCCCCCTTTTTTTCAAACACACATTCAGTCATTTGATGAGATCTAATATGGTAGAAAAGAGAGGATAAACTGAATGGATTTACTGTTTTGGGATCTTCTTGGTCCCCCTCTCTGCTCTGAAATGTGGCTCTCTTTTAATGTAATGTTGGAAATGGTCTTCTGTGTTATTGTGGCAATATTCTGGTAACTGATTAAAAACCTTTTGTAATTTTTTTTAACAATAAACAACAACAACCCAAACATAACCATAAACTTCAAGTAATTTCCTGTTTTCTATCATAGATTCTCCTATTGATTGAGAATAGCGATTGATTATTGGGCGTTTGTGGGATGTTGTTGATTCATCATTCTTGTATCGGTATTTGTAAGCAAATATAGCTTGACAAACATTGCAGCTAGATTCACACAGATTTCTAGATTAAAAAAAAACTGCAGCTTAGAGTTAAAAGTGTGTGGCCCGAATTTTTTGATAATGCATTGTGGTAAGGAGGGTCTATTGATAATTGTATCAAAAGTAGTGGCACCAACTAGCGTCACTTGACGAAAACACAACTAATCTTTGGTAGCTGAAGTGAAAATTAAAAAATTCTAACTCAAAACTTGGATATTAAAGGAATAGCTGAAAACCACTAGAAATCTGAGCAAATCTAGCTGCGTTTCCGAGAGAGCTAGTTTTTCTATTACATATATATCACTTTTACTGATAAGAGTATGGTCATAAAAATCCATCTATGGTTATTCTATTCCATGAAGTAGGCGAAAGAAATATGGTCTATAATTTGTGACAAACAAGATTTGGACCATATTTGAAGTTGAATATGACGTAGAACTTGTCGTATTTGGAAAGTCAATGACCTGTCGCCAAAAATAAACCAAAGAATGTCCACTCAAGGTGGGTTGTATCAATATACATGTGTTTGTATAGGAACACGTCCAAGTTTTTCTTTTATAGCTAAATCTGTTCACGACCCTCAATGAAGCCAACTTTTATGTGTGTTTTTGTATATTCTGGCACCGTTGTTGTTTTATACTATTTTTGAACTTTTCAGAAGAAAAAAATAAAGGCCAACTACAGAGAGAAAAAAAAATTGTCCCACTTGGCTCCGAGATTAAAAAAGCGGTCATGGTCTTAAGAAGGCCTGGTTCTGGAAAGCTAGTATTTTAAGTTAAGGCTTTCTTATCATATGATAAAGAATTTTATAGCAGAAATTTAAAGTTGCTAGAAACTATAAGGTCCAATTTTTTAAAAAAAAAAAAACATAGCACTTGAACTTAAACTTAAACCCTTTGAGTTAAGCCAAGTTAAAGTTGAAAGTTGGAGTGCTAAGTTTTTTTTAAAAATTGAGTATGTAGATCTTCGCATAAAAACCGCATTTTTAGGTCATTTTTCGACTGCAAAATAAAGTCGCGCTGTTGCCAAAACCGACCACCTTGAATTTTTTCCTTATAGAAAATACATTGCTACCACACCCCAGCCACATTCGACTTCATTTTGCAGTCAAAAAGTGGTCTGTGTATTCCTACTCTTAACTAAGAGCAAGAGAATTTCGTAAAACTAATTTCATGATGCTACCTTTTAATTTTACTTCAAAATTGGTGTAAAATCTGGATTTTTGTCAAACTGTCATAAACATTTTTCCCTCAAAGAAATCATCATGCATTCATTTTTATATGATTCTTTTACTTTTCTAGTTTCTAACAAATTTTGAATTTCTTCTAAAAATCACTTCTAATGCGACCACAGTACCTTAAGTCGAAAAAAGATTCTTGGAAATAAGTATTACAGGAAAATATGATTGTAAAAATTGCTAAGAATGTGTGTGACATTTTCAGCCACAAAAAAGTAAAATGTCTCTTCTACGTTATTAGAGACTAGAAGAAAAAAATGTATTTTTGATTTCTCCAAAATGCAATTGATTATACCCTCATATATTATATTGAGCATGAACTTCTTGTTCTTCACCTAATTACGGCGGCGAATGAAGCAGTATAAGAACACACAGAAAGAGAGAAAGAAATCGAAATCTGCGAGATTTTTTGCGTGTTGTATTGAGTTTGTTGTAGGCCTATACATTATTGATCTATTCTTTTATATATATATTATTCAAGGTACAAACTTTTAGTTTATTCATAGAAATCAATTGACGCCAAAAGCAACGAACAACAAAAGAAGAAGAAAAAAAGCTTTTTTAAAAGTACAGTTTATGCAGATTCTGCATAATATTATAGTGCTATTGATATTTTGTTGAGAGAAATTTTACGGTTTTGTTTTTCTCATTTATTTGTTATCAGTTGCTAAACAATGTTTTACTGTATATAGTATTATAATATAGGGTTATTGTGACATATTATAACATAGGCTTTTGTTGAAAAGATTTGCAATTTGTTATATATTCTCTGTGTTTTTCCCCTCATAAAGGCATCAAAGATAGATAACTTAGTTTCCCTTTTCAAGTTCCTCTTCTGTTTTCCTCCCCTCATAAATGGGCAACCTAGTCGTACACAATTTCATGTGTTTTTATCCTTTTTTTCTCTTTTTTTTTCTAAACTAAACTTCCTGTCGTATTTTTATACAAGAAAATATTTTCTCTGACTCAAGATAAACATAGAAACAGCTGGAATATGTTATGAACAATACGTTTGTTGTTGTTGTTCTTATTTATAATCTTCATTTAGCTGACATTGAAGGTGGAGCCTTCGTGCCTTGGCACACGGAACACTTTTGAGTGTACGTTTGAGTTCGACTGCAAAGTTTTGTCGCAGGTGACTGAGCTGTGTGGTTCTACATTGTAATGCTATGGAAAGACGACTAAGCAATGTATTGCTATAAAAAGACGCCAAACCTTTGCAAACAAACCACACGCCGACTTCAATTTTACTGTCGAAGTCGACCATTAAAAATGGTTCGTGTACCGATGTAATTTTTCTTTGCATTTATATACAAAAAAATTATATTGTTTTCTTCAGGTGATGACAACTAACTATTTTATCCATTCTTTGTTTTATTTCATGTACAAATTGTCATAAAATGATATAAATAAGTGGAATGAGGTAATTGATGGAGAGGGGAAGCACAGAGTTGTGTCTGATTTCTGGTTTTGACAATGGAAAATGAGACAGATGACTCTCAAGTGACACTCATCATCAGCATCATCAGAAGAGTGAAGTCATTAAAAGAGGCTGTCTGTCTATTTGACCTAATTATCATATGATTTGCATAATATTTGACTAGAAAGCTGAAAATGCCTCAACTATAAATTTCAAAATTACTAGATTTAGCTTTAAAAAAAAAAGGAACTGAAATATATTACTGAATGAAGATCAATTTTTATATAAGAAGTGTTAGATATAAAAACTTCACTGCTCTTTTAATATTAATATTTAATCGGTTTCTGTTTTGTGTTTTTTTAGATAACGATTTTGTTCTCGAAATTCTTTTTCATCGAAAAATCTATTTCCCATTTATTTTAAACATAAAATGTATTCATAAATCAATTTTATTTTCTATAATCAATATGTGCATGACAGTTACTGTACAGTATATTGTAAAATGCATTAAGATGATAACGGTTACCATTTTGAATCAATTATATTCTACACTTTTTTTTTCCATAAGAAAAGGAGGCGGTTTCTTGAAAACCTTTTTTTATTATTATTTCAGTCCATTTCTTGCGTGCCAATTCATTATTTTTTTTTTATTGATTTATCCTCTCTTTTTGAGTAAATTCAAAATAGATTGGTGTAGTTTTGTACGTGCAATACAGACTTGTACATACTGTACATGACACGTACTGCTAGCATTAACACTCGTATTCAAAAACGTTACTTAAAATAAAGTTTAACTTAAAATATGATGCAAGAAAAAACTCTTTGTTTAAAATAGGTACTGTATATATAGTTTAGATTCATAAATGTTAGAAAGATGAAATCTCACAATAAAGTTTCATCGAAGTTTCTTGCTGAAAGAGTTGTTCTTCAAAAAACAATGGTTACAATAAGAAACTACAGATGTCTTTATGCTGTAAAGATTTTATAAGATTGATTGCTCTACCTAACAGACAATTCTTTAAAAAAAAAAGAATTTCCCAATTTTCTTGATAGCATAGAAAGCTTTGGTGCTAACATGTCGTATACAGGCACACTTTCTTTGCATTCAATTTTTTGTGTTTGTTTATTTTGTCTCCACTGTTAGTGTTTGTGTTGTTCTGTCCGTGATATTTTTTCTCTCTTTTCATGTTCCGCCAATATGAAAAAGCTAATATTTTGCACCATTACCGAAGAATCTACGAAATCAGTCTAGTAGTAAATGTGTATAATTGGTAGTCCATTTAACACCATTAAGTAGTCATTCCACCCATTTAACGGCGTTATCTAGATTGCCTTGTAGTTTTACAAACATTGTCTAAAACGGTATTTTAATTATCCATATTTAGTGCAGATTTGATGGTTTATCAATTATAACTAAGGCCAAAAGTTTGCATAAAATGCAAACAAAACACATAATGACAGTTCCCAACCCCTTTGAGTACGTCGTCACGCTGTGATTCCATTTAAGTACCATATGTGCAATTGAAGCAATTCGAATCAGATCAACTTAAAATAAAATGCACAAATTATATAAAAATTTTGTGAAGTTTCACAGTTTTACTTATTTCTTTGAAAAACACCAGGTAAAAATTCAACAAAGGGTTTCTTAAACTTAATCGTTTTGCTTTTTCAATTTTTCTGTAATTTTTTTCTTTTCTTGTTAAACTATGTTATAGCGAGGTATCATTCTCAGAGGTTATATTAAGCGAGGTGTATGACTGTGTAATACATATTTATTTGTTTAAAATTAGAATTTTTCTGCATTTTGGAGTTTATTTTCTATCTGCATAAAAGTTTTGGCCTTATTTATCACCACACTATCTAGTGATTCTGTAGAATAGGTTTGTTTTTCCCATTTTGGCTGTGAACATTTGTTTGTATGTAAAATGAATGTATGTATTTAAGTGTGTGAGTCTGTTTTAAAGATTTTGCAATCTACTCCTCCTTTATTGAATTCTTCCACCTTTTACATTATAGAAAGAATTCGTAGACGTCTATTATTTAATAAAATTTACCCACTACTACTGTATGGAGTCTAGCCTGATATAATAACAGTGTTCATAATTCAAAAGCATATGTCTGTATTAATGCTTTGAATCCTCTATAATAAGAATGGGAAAAAGAGGACTGATAATGTAATATGTGTGTTAGTACGATCTCTTTATTTGGCATAGTGCAACATTTGCTGGTTTTTCGGATATGGCCACTTATTCATCGTGTTCTTCTTGTACTTGACTCCATTAAGATAAGCTTACAGCATACCATTAAGAATATGTGTGTATGTTATTATAAAACCGGCATACATGTGTAAAAGTAGAGAATTACTTGTTATGAGCAGGTTGCAACATCATATAGAAAGTTGGGTTTTATCGGACATTTTTCAGCTTATCCAGATAAAATATGTTTAGTCAAAAGTAGTTTTAACTTGTAATACTTCAGCATACTTGGTATGGTTCCAACTTTCCAAATCTTTGAGATACATGTTAGATATTTTTTCTTTCTTTCCTGTTTCTGACATTGTAATCCATCATTTTCGTTTTTGCTTTCTTTTCGTCCATTGTTATGTGTCAAAAATGTGAACAATATTTTTGAAAAAAAAAATAATAAATAACAAAATGTATGATAAATATTTTATATACAGGAATGTATCGAATCTGTTGTAGTTTGACGTCATTGTGGGTACTTTATTGACCTGATTCCATTAGGTCAAACGTTTCGGTGAAAAAGTTATGAAAAAGGTTTTGTGAAAAATGGTCAAATAATTATTAACCAATAATTTCGGTAAAAAGTATAAAGTTGAATATTTTTTAAATTTTCACCTGGTTCAATTTGTTGGTCGTTTTAGTTGCCATTTTTGATTTCTTTTTGATTAAGGAAAATTTATGTTATAAATTTTTTTAATTTAGTTATTCATCAGTTCAGGTATTGGCATTAATTTAAATTAGATTTAGTTTTGATTTAACTTTAGCTCAAAATAACATAATTTCACTGTAAATATTGATGAGGAACTTCCAGCACTGCTGCATGAGTATACGGTGCCCTTGTGCAAACTTTCATAAAGGCACTATCGACAAGAAAAAGGGAGTCTTCTGGGGTCATTTGAGCGCTCCTGATTCAGTTTTAGAGCTTTTAGAGCATTTAAATAGTTTTCAACTTTTGGCCGACTATAGACTTGGTTTTTGACCCATTTTTTAATTTTAACAATTCTTGAATCCTTGCGCTTTTCCAATCCCCAGGGCGCCAATCAGGTCATAAAATTTTAATATATATAATTTTGACTTAACACCAAATGCCCTAATGGCAAAATGCCAACCGCCCTTTCATCAGGCAAGGTTGTGCGGTGCACAACTTGCACAACCGCACGCGGCGGCCCTGCGGAACTTTAATTTATTGTTTAAATTATGGCTAAGTTTTGGTTTTTTTACTTCAATTTTACCTAACATAATCCACATAGCTAATATAATGATTATGGTGGGCCTCGTGTGTTCTGTCGTATTGAATTGAATATGATATCGTTCAACAAATAGAAATACATTAGCTACTTTGCTCAGAGCAATATGCCATTTTACCCCCTGTTTAATTTTGTATTGGCTGAATGATTTTAATCAAATGGAAACAGAAATTGAGTTTTTGAAATTGAGTTGAATTTTTGAAAACAAATTTTATACAAGAGCTATTTTAATAATAAAAAAATAACAATGTATATTTATCTAAAGTTGTAAACCACAATAACGCAATAGGGCTTTTTTTTGTTTACGAACATTGCTGTTTTTCATACTTTGAAGTTTGTAACTAGAGTAGAAATCTGCTTCTTTAACATTTGATATTGAAGTACAATCATATTTTAGATGTGTTGTTTGTGTGTGCCGTGGATTTATGATTCATGAGTTTTGTGAAAATAACTTTTGCACAACATGTGGTGTATTGACACGTAAAAGTTAAAAGAGATTGGATTTGTCATTTGTAAATCCCATTTCTCTCAGGATTTTTTTTTTCTTTTACGTGTCAATAGGCAGAACTTCAGAAGTAGATCTTACTGCAAGCTAGAATTTTAAACACATTTTTTTTTATTTTGTATTGGTCCATCAGAGAGAATTGAAGGGTAAAGAATTTCGTCTATTTCTATTATTATACAAAAAAAAGTTTTATAACAAGATTAATTAATATCCTATAGTTGTACTGTTAGACCCAAAGTAGTTTAAAGAGATGAAACATGTGAGAGGAATGAATTTTTTTGTGTGCGGTTTTTTTTTTTCTTCTTCTTCATTCTCTTTGACATTATTTCTTCTAATTAACAGTTTGAATTTTCGTGATTTTTTTTTGTTCTGGATTCTATTTGACATTATTTTTTCTAATTAGTAGTTGGAATTTTCAAGTTTTTCCATTGTGGCTTACTGACAATATTGACACTTTACAAATGAGCCTTTGTTTCAAGTGTCATTAAAATCGAGAAAGGAAAAAAAAGCCATCAAATTAATTAAAAAATAGTCTAGTAATTTTTTTAAAAATCAGTAAGTGAAGAACCATTGTACCATTTAAAAAAACATCATTGTAAAAGCAAAATAAAAGTCTTATATAAGCATTTCACAAAAGTCAAGAAATCACTCATGGGTATTCTTGTATATGTGCGTACGTGCATTTGTTTCTAGATTAACTGTTGAACCAGATCAGTTGAATTTATAACATGCTATGGGAATTGTAAGTGCATGTGACCGCCTCTCTTCCCCTCAGTGTCCAGTGTGTGTAAGGTATGAATAGCATTGAATACGTTTCGTTTTTTTCTTACGAATAGTTTTGCAAATAATATTATGCACATGGTTTCCCAATGCACTTTATGTGCAGCATCCTTGAGATGCACACAAATAAATATTAATGGTAACATTTCCATCCGACGTTAGAATAAGGGCTAGTTCACATATGCAGAAAATAAGTTCCACTGATAAAAGGACTTAAGTAATTTTAATAATGCTATTCTATTTGTTTAGCTGAATGTATGCAGACAAAAAAGTGACTTTTCTTCTTGCCACACGGAATTACATATTATAAGCCAATAGTATGGCGTTTTTTTTTAATTTGCAGCATTCTTTATGGCTCCTCTTACTCTTTCTAGCTCTACTTCAGTAAACTCAACAATGCCTTTGAAATGTTTTTGAGTGCGAATGAACACATAAATATGGCTGATACTTTATTCTACTTTTTGCGCTTGTGTGATCCATCCCCAAAACTTTTTCAGCAAACAAGTATTGTCATTTTTCATATGCCAAAGAATTCTACACATGTATACTGGTGTAATAACAGCCAACCAACAACGAAACACTATTTTTAGTAAGTCTTTATCAATTTATGTTGCATCTTGCTGAAGGCATGTTTCAATTATTGTGTGGTATTGGAAACAATTTGTTACTAACAGAATTTAGTCATTGCAATAAGAAAGTTTCGATTTGAGGTTTATAACATCAAATAGAATTGTAACTGTAATGAGTTTTTATGAGTTTCTTTTTTTTTTGGTGGCCGCAAGTTACATCAATGTATTAATACATTAAATGATAAAAACCTCTTCTCATCGTATCAAACTTGTTGTTTGATTTGTGTTTGTTGGGTAAATTCGAATAACAACATTTTCAACTAATGAATGTTTGCAAACAGTGACAACAAGCACAAGCTCTCGGGATAAAATGTCGTTCATTTATTCTGTATTTTTTCTTTACAATATATTTTTTACTTTCTGAAGTTTTATTTTTTAATGAAGTTCATTTTAGCTTGTGGTAATGTTATTACTTTTTCTAAAGTAACTTTAAGAAGAAAGTATGCGAAGGATCACACTGGCGCTGAAAAACTACCAGAAAATGAAAAAAAAAATTCTGTGTTCATTTGCACTCAAAAGTTATATGGCGCTTCTGGTAAATGCCTTACAAAGTGAAATACATTAGTATTTTTTCAGCGTGTGTAATTCTTCTATAAGGCAGAGATCCCACATGCAGAAAACGTCGACAAAATAGTTTGTATAATTTCAAACACAAAATTGTAACAAATTAAGCTTTTTTCTTCCTACTTTATATCAAATTAATAGATAAAAATATTTAGATTATATAAATTCTATTTTTAGTTGGTGTTTTCTGCATGTGGAAAATCCCACATGCAGAAATAAAAAGCGTAATAAAAACTAATAGAGTTAGAAAGTAAGCTAAGATTTATTTCATGTAGATATACTTAATAATAAAAAAATTATGACTTTTTTGGAAATGTCGAAAGCTGCTTTTTACGTCAAGTAGGAAGAAACGTTAAAATACAATTCACTTTCAAAAAACGATACGATATAAAATTTATTTTTTAAGATATTAACGTGAACATTTCTTGCTATTTTCTTTACTTTTCTAATTATATCACTTTCTTTTTAAATTGATGTGGAAAAAAGCTGTGATGAGATAGTATTAGGACCTCAAAACCGAGGCCAAAACATTACAAATTGAAATGGCACATTTTAGAAGATGGTTGGCCCACTACCACTACCAAAACTTTTGCAGCTTTTTATTCCAAGTATATGATTTTAAATGGCTTACATATAAATTGCTAATGACTCTTGATTACCCCTTTAGTAAAATGTCTTCATAAAAGAGAACAAAATTTTCAATTCACTCTTGATTTTCATTCATCCGTGTTATTAAAAATTTGTGAAAACATTTTTTGTTGTTGTTGTTGTTGTTGTTGAAGGATGTATGTTTTTCCGAATGCGAGGTCGATAAGCCATTTATAATTTTAATGAACCTATTATTATATATGTTAGAACGAAATTTCAAATTTGGTAGATGCTTTGTTTTCCCCATTTGTACATTTACTTGTAACAATGGAGCATCATTTTGCTTGGCCGTGAAGTGCCGTTCGTGTTTCAAGGGGGTGCTTTTGTTTCAGCTTGTTAAAAGTTTTAATCTTAACTGCATGTAATTTCTTTTTCTATTTATACCTGGTTATCATAACTAAAGTAGATAAACTTAAAAGAAACTAGAACTAGCGAGTATGTGCTTTAAATTTACGCCCACAAGTGATTTTAAATAAAATTCTGTTTGTTAAGGACTAGAAGACTAAAGGAATCTCGTAAAAGCAAATTTCATGACGATATATCATTTCAAAATAAATATTCAATGGCAGTTTGAAAACTTTGTATATTTTATTAATTCATTTTTTTTTTACTTTAAAGTTTTGAAGAAAAAACGGTTCATTTTATATTTTTGACTGCCTTAAATCATTTATTTGAAATATATCGCCATGAAATTTATTTTTACTTAATTCTGTTATGAATCTAGTTTCATAACAAAATTTAAATTACTTCTAAAAATCACTTATGAGCTAATTTTACTGTCTCAAACAAATTCAAAAATGCAAATATAAAAACTTCAAAATATGCACAAATATTGTCTGTTTTATGCAAATAAAAATGTATTTTATATAGCAAGAATACAATTAATTAAATATCTATAGCAATTAATAGCTACAAACTGTCCTCAAAAGCAATAAAAGAAAATGCAAAATCAAAACAATTTGGTGTAAGAAATCCTGTGTAGAAATTTGTCTCATCAAAAAAAAGGTGTTTTTAAAAGAAATAACTGACCTTTATGCAAATTTCCAATAATTATTCATTATGTGCATTTTATGCAAACCTCTGGCCTTACTCGTAAACCAGCTGGTGGTTAGATTAAAGTTAATTTAAAAGGATTTTAATATTTTTATAATCTCATGTGGGGGTTCTATAAGACTTTATTAGATTGGAAAATCTTTATTCATTGTTATATTTGCACCCGCCTCGAAGTCATTGATGATTAATTAGAGGAACTGGTTGGTATACCCAACTAAAACATGTCAACCCTCTTTCTGCGTGTGTTATGTGTTCGTGTGGGTGTTAAGTATATCAGATTGGGAATTTTTCATTCTCTTTTGTGCCTGTTTTTCAGCACTTGCACTTGCTTGTTTTTTCTCAACTGTCACAAAACATTTGTGCGGTTGAAACAATTTTGTGCAAGATGTAAATTAATAACCCTGGCGCTCATTTAAATTGCAAATGATAACGCCCATTCTGAATCTTGATCCACACTTGCCTGCATTAAGTCATCATTTAACAAAATCACAAAATTAATTAATTATGCAGTCTTAATTTATTACATTTCTGCTTATATATTCCAGATACTGCATTCTATTTGGTAGAAAAGAATTCCCCTTTCTCTCTCTCTTTTATATTCATGTAGTAACATTTTGAAATGAGTGTTTTGTTGACATTGAGATAATAGGAGTCGCATTTTGCTTAAAACGAAGCTAAAAATTAATTAAGTATTAATTTTATGCCTGCATCTGCATACAGAAAATTACAGAAAACTTCTAATTTCACTTTGTGTTAACATTAAATGCGGGTTCTTATAGTTTTTTTTTAACATTTGTTTACGTTCTAATGGCTGCTCGTAATTGTAACGTTCTATCTAAATTAAGATTAAGAAAATGTCAAGAGTTGTGACACGGAAATAATTTAATCACCTGTTGTTTTGTTATCCATTTCTTTTGAAATCTACCAAAATGACTAACTATCACCGACCTCATTCGTGACTGAATTTTAAGAAATTCTTATCTACATGTTGAATGGAGTTAGATATTTTCATTAGTAAAAACTTGAATAGAAAAGTTCTGGATTTTTTCTGCAATATTAAAACTAACGGAAGAATCACACAAGCTGAAAAAAAACCACTGAAACCCACTTTTTAAGAAATTTTGCAGAAGCGCTATATATATATACAGTATGTTTGAGTGAAAAGGACCATAAAGATATAACCGAATTTCTATTTTCTGGTGGTTTTAAAATATGTGTGATTGTTCTCTACCTTTAAGGATAAATTGAAAGCAATTTAGAAACTAGAAGAATGTAATAAATCACTTAAACGTCGATATGCTCTTGAAGCAGTTTGAAAATGACCTAATTTGACGCTTTTGGCAACTCTTTATTTTTTTTAAAGCAAAAATTGACAACTTGAAATTTTCATAAAAAAATTAACTTTTAAAGACTTGGTTTATTAAATTCATATTTAAAACAACTAAATTGAAATGTGCTCCTCAAGAGTTTTATTGTAATGTTTTTGCGATGGCTGTTTATAATGCAAACTGTGCAAATTTTCATTCTGCTTACGGAAACCATCTAAATTCTTTTATCCACATGTTCCGAATTTGTTTGCAATTTAAGAAAACCAGGCATCCATTATTTAATAAGATTATAGACATAGACATACACTGTATGACTACCTCTAGCAAAGAAGACAAGGTTTCTTCTAAATATTATGCATTTTTTATTCTTTTATCTTTCTTTGTTTATTGTGTTTCAAAGCAATTTTTCTGTACTTTCAGGGGTTTTCCTCCTTTTTTTCTTGTTACCATCTTTTTCATAATTGATGAGAACATTTTTTTTTTGGTTTTGTATCATCCATCCAACATTGCAATAATTTATTATTTTGAAATGTGAATTTACAACGACGCGTATACAAAAGTTAAGTTCTAAGCTCAAACAAAATTGAATAAATAATAAATGTAGTAAATAAGCAACAGGTGAAAAAGCTCTTCTGCGTTCGTTTCGGTGTCTGTATTAATTATTTAAGGTATATGTAAAAATAAAGTAGTTTATACAGTCTCTTTATTTAATTGCCAATAGCAAATCATTTATTATTAAATTAAAATTTATGGTTTTCTAACCCTCTGGACACAGGTGCAAATGACACCTTATCATAATCGTAGTAGCCTTAATGCATCCGAGGAGAAGAGAGGTAATTTTCAATTAAAGTTTGTACGTTTTTTTTAAATAATTAATAATGTACTGTATTTCAAAAGCCTGGAACATGCTGGTAAAATGGGATATGGGTGTATGTGGGGTCTCTGAAAGTTTGGTACAAAATCGAAAGAAGTGCATGCGAGATAGAACCCGTAAGACCGACCATGCATATTGATGGAAAAGGTGTAGGAAATGATTTGTGAAAGTGTGAACGCGCCTGGAACTCTTTTTATTCTGTCTTTCAGGAACAAAATTTAAAGAAACTTGAAAATATTTTAGAAACTAGAAGGGTAGCTGAAATCACTTATTGGTATTTCACATTTGATACTTTATGGAGTTGGCAGTTGGAAAATGACCCAACTTAATAAGCAGTCCATATTTTTGGTTTTTTTCTGTTCATCAAAGGTTTATTTTGAAAGATATCAAACATGGAAATACTAAAGTGAACCAGCTACCCGTATAGTTTAACAAACAACATTCAATTTGTATTTAGTGTTGCTCAGAGCTGTAACTATACCCGAGGCAGGTGTCTCTTCGCCTTTTAGTCAAGTAGGACCCTATGGGTCGAGTTATTCTCGGTGGACACGTTCTGGGTCGAGTTGTTCTATGTAAAGTTTGGGAGGGGTTCGGATCGTGTTCGGGTTTAGTTTGGGTCCAGTTCGGGGTCGAGTTTCGATCGAGTTTTGGTACAGTTTATGTTGAGTTTGGTTAATTCAAAAAGAATAAAACTGGTGCCCCCCCCCCCTTGCCTCTTACTCGCCTCACCCTAGCTACGGTTCTGGTGTTGCTCCTTACATTGAAACAGCACTTATTGAGGTTGACTAAATAAGGATGCAATGGAATGTTTATACAATTTGATGTTTTGCAAGGATGAAACTTTTATTATCTGTCTAGATATAAGAAGGAAAAGTACTGTCAATATTTGTCATGTTTATGTTTTGTAACCTGCGTACAGTATGATCGAACCAAATTTCCTTTTCAACTGTCAACATTTCTCTCTTCTTTTTTTTTTGTTTTCATATTGATGGTGAGGTGTGGTTTAATATAGAATGTGCTATTATACGTCTACGTGAGATCCTATAAATTACATTGTTTCATTCCTTTGTTATACACAGTGGGACCTATAGTTGTCTGCATTTTATACATTACATGGGATGTTATTTACGAGAATTGTCAACAACAAAAAACAGTATTCAATTGTTAGCGTTCACTATTCGGAAGTTTATATAATTTTTTACGTTTTTTTACTTTACGTTATGTCTGAAACAACACAAAATGTGAAAGTTGTTGTTGTTAACCATCTCAAAATCGATTCTATTTGTAATTGCTATGGATTGTCTGCCTCTTTTTTTTTTGTTTTAAACTTCAAAATTGTTCCTTTGTAGTTTGCCTATTTATTATTTACCGGTAGTCTTTTGTTTAGATTACCTGGTAGGCGAAAACCGATTTTATTGGAATATTCATTTTCTGTCATGAATTTCACAAATAGGCACCAACAATATAATATGATACAAATAAAAAAATATGTCACTCATGACATTGAATGTAATCGCTTTTTTCCAATTTCTTTTTTTTTTTTTTTCGTGCCTGAAATATTCCATATTTTCTTGAATCTCTTTCTCTCGCTCACTCACTTTCTCTCTCAAATCTATACATTGCACTTATATACATACTTCTATACAGTGTATATGAAAAAAAGCTTATAAGCTGCAAAGAGAATTGGTCAATATTGTGTTGGTGATCTCATTTCGTTTTTTTTTGTTTTGTTTTGTTTTGGCAAACCAAAAATGACAATATCTGATTAAGTTAGAGGTAGAAAAAAATCTTGATCCTTCTCTTGTTTCATTACAGGGTGATTTGGAATGGAACAAATACAGATTTTTATTCAAATACCTATACGAATTGGAATGGAGGATGAAGTAAAAATAAGGTAAGGTCTACATAACGTGGATTTCCATTCCATTTTCAACAAAAACCTTAGCCAAACTTGAAAGATTTTTATAGAAAAAAAAGGTCTGTTATTATTATGCCTTATCTCCAAATGAGCTAAGTTTATTTAAGTTAAATGTGTTTAGTTGAATTATGCAGAAGTCCAGTTAAGGACATGAACCAAATACTAAATCAATATTTTGTTACACTAACCAATTCTATTGAAATGCAAATTTAATTTATTTAAATATTAACTCAATATATAGGAACATGTTTAATATTTAAATGCATTTAAATTTGTATTTCTAGATAAGGTATTGGTTATTATCCCATGAATGTGAATGAATTAAACATTAACTCAATATATAGGAACATGTTTAATACTTAAACGAATTTAACTTTGTATTTCCAGATAAGGTATTGGTTAGTATCCCATGAATGTGAATGAATTAAATTCATTTGAGGACAATTATGTTTTTTTCGTTGCGGTTTTTGTGTTTAGAAATTGCTACATCTAACTGCTTCCAAACAATAGAAAAAAGAAAACCAAGAATTTGGATGCGTTTTAAAAACTAGAAGAGTAAAGGAACAGATTTGTACTAAATTTCTTAATGATATTTTCTTAAAAAAAATTCTTAACCTTTAATGATAGTTTGAGAATGATAAAACTTGATGCTTTTTTAATCAACTTAAATACATTTTTTTATTAAATCTGCAATAAAAAGTTTATTTTTAGAAAAGATTTCTTTAATAATCTTAACATCATTTTCTTTTTACTCTTCTAGTGTTTTTAAAAAAAAAATTTCATCTTAATGCAAAAGCTGTTGCAAGAAAGTTGTTTGACCAGACTATTGACCGACCATCAGACCAAAACCACAGCTTATAAATAAAAGTCTTTATGGCGAGAAAATATTTACTCAAACATGACCCTGTTATTGCTGAGTGGACGGACACATTAAAGCAAAAAAAAAATCCTTCTTCACTCTCTTTTCCAAACTTATACGTTATGATGATGGGCAATTGTACATAAATTTCAAATGCAAATATATACATGTATATATATGAATAATAAACCTTGAATCTTTATGTTCAAAATGAATTGTTCATTTGCCAGAAAAAGAATTAGATGAAAAAATATAATGTGGGACGTTTTTCTGCTTCAATATAAATGTCAAACATCAATATACAGTATATGATAAGGATACTGTACATCCTTACTATGTATGTGTGTATTTATTGTCATTATTTTTACCTGTACAGTATATACCCTTTTTATTAACCGAACCCCTTATATTTTTTAGTGTCTCTTTTTTTGAACTTCAGCCAGATTAACATCTTTTAAGCTTGACGTAATAATGGCTTAATATGTTCACAGAAAGCCAAAATATGTGTGTATATATACATATATATATATATATATATATATATATATATATATATATATATATATATATATATATATATATATATGTATATATATGTATATATATGTATATATATATATACATATATATACATATATACATATATATATATACATATATACATATATATATATATACATGTATACATATATATATATATACATGTATACATATATATATATACATATACATATGTATATATGATTATATATACAGTATATAGTATTATATATATCGCACACGGATCTCTCTTGTCTATTATAATTGACGCATGTGTGTTTGTGTGCAATACACCTTATTAATATATAACATACTGTAGGTTTGGAACATCAATATAACCTTGATCTCAATCGTCGTCATCGGTGTGTCTGCGATACATTAAAGATCTGAGATTCTGTCTTGTGATGTTAGGTGCAAATAGCTTTTGGTTGTGTCTGTTTGTAATCACTTCACAGGTTATGAGACTATGGCCGAAATTCAAGAAGAAAACTTAGCATTTGAACTCCCTCTGAGCATAATTTCAACATTGTAAAACCATCTTTAAAGATATTTAACAAAACAAGATTTTTTTTATGTTGGTGGAACCCTGTTCAGAATGCTCAAGTTTGAAGTAAGAAGGGCTAAAGTATTCGTCTTGAATTTGAGCCTAATGAGTTGAAACAACAGTACTCAGTTAAATGTTTGCTATTGTAAGGATGATCGTTCATGAAGTTTTAACTCTGAGATATTTTTCACCATCTGTTTGTTATATTAGGAACTTTTTGACATTGGAAGTAGTTTGAAACTACTTTTGTGTTTTCATTGTTAAGATTAACACATTGGAAGTTTTGTTGAGTTTATATTTTTGGGTTTTTGATAATATAATGTATGTCGTATGTTGCGCATTTTTTTCCCCCTCTGCCACAGACCATAATCATTTGTTTGCAATGTGATTTTTGAATTCCAATTTCAAATTATTTTTATAGTGAACATTGATGCTGAGTTTGTAGTTTTTAGTGCGAATGATTCCACAATCTTCATTGCCAGTTTAGTTTATTATATCTTGAAGAATTTGCCTAATTTGGCAATTTCAAACACAGATTTACTGTAGCTATTTCTGTAAAAAAAAATAACACCTCGAAACATAGCCAATAACTAGGGCAAGGCGAGTAAGGCACCTTCTCGGACGCAAAGCTCAGGGTACGGAAATAGGGCCATAAAATAACTAGAATGGTAATTTACTTCAGTTTTATTCTTGCCACGGGCGCAAAACTTAGCTAGTTACGGCTCTGCCTCGAAATTCCACAATGACAAAAAGAAGAAACTTAAAACAAACTTTGACGTTTAGTAGAAATTGTAGTTTAATAAGTTAAAAATTATCTTTTTTAAAAAGTTTTCTTCTTTATTTTAGCATTTTTATGCAATTTTAAATGACCTTTTTTTTCTTTTTTGACAATTTAACTTTTATTTAAGCTGTTTTTAAAGTGTAAAAAAGCGCCTTGAACTCTTGTTATTCCATTTTTCAATAGTAAAAATAAGAAAAAATTAAAATTGTTTTAGAAACTAGAAGGGTATGTATGTATTTTTATGTTTATATCTTTCAAAATAAGCTTTTTATGTCAGTTTGAAAATGACCCAACTTTAAGCAACCAAATTTTTTGTTTAAAAAATTCTATAAGAGTTTATTTGAGTTTATTTCAGCAACTGTTCTAGTCTGTTCTACAATTGACTGTGATATTGAAACTTGAAAAAGAAATTAAAAGGTAAAGAGAAAAGATCTTACCTGATGATGAGAATGCGAGCAACAATATCGTCAAGTTGAGTACTTCATGCATACGTTAGCCGGGAGTCCAGCGGCTGTTTTCGCGTTGGCAGAAGCAGACTGATGCAAACGAAACATAGGCTCAAAATAAGAAGCCTCCCTTGAAAATAGATGGAGACAAAGTGAGTTAGTTTGGCTGATGAAATCCCTCCTCCACCCCACCCTAACTTCTGGTCTAAAAGGAACAAAAAATCGATTGATGGCTCGGATTGGAGAGAACAAACGGTAGACTCGTTTCGTGGAGACCACGTGGGTTAAGACGATCATTACTAGTAATGTCTGTTGTTATATGCTTTTATTTAGTTCGTATATTTTTTCTAGAAAGTAGACAAGAAGGTTGACAACCATTGTGAGATTCCTTCAAAGGTAGTTAGTTATATTATAGAAAGATGCCAAGTGTTCCTGCGAATTTTTTAAATGTATAAATAGCATCATTGTGTTGTCTTGGAAGATGGAATGTAAATTCAGAACAAATTTGCATTCCTATTTTTGTAATAGTTTCTTGTCATATTTTAATCGAATGGAGAGAGAGAGAGAGAGAGAAACTGAAAGAGATAAACAGAATGAAAAGGGAACAATATTTAATGGGAATATTGCACTTACATTACAAGTAGATAAAGTAAAATGTTTGTTTTAGGAGCTTTTAAGATAATAAATGTATGTGGAAGTTTTAAGTAAAATATTGAAAATGTTTTTTTTAATAAAAACTAAATTTATTACAGATTTACATTTTTAAGAAAAAAAATCTACAAAACGTTTAAGTTCAGTTTAAGTTCAGTTCAAGCTTGAATTTCAATTATTGAGTTTCAACCTTAAGTTTAAAACATTTTCCTCATGAAGGGCAATGAAAGTATTTTAGAAACTGGAAGAGTAGCTGAATTACTTAAAAATAGTTTCTAGTTGATACAGTATATTTCAATAGAAACTTTTTATGCCAGTTTTTAATTCAGTTCAAATCAGTACACCTGCAATCAGCTTAAAAGCCATGTGGCAGGGGAGATTGCTCCTGATCACAAGTGATTGTCATTCAGGTAAAACAAGACATCATTGTTAAATTGAAATCGTCCTAACGAAGAACTATCAACTGGAAGAGAATTCCATAGTATAATAACATTCGGAAAAAAGACCAAAAATATGCATCAGTTCTAGCCATTGCCATTGCCCATGTCTTCCCTTACGAGGATGTGTATTCAATAAGTCATTAAGTAGGGCTATATTATCATCTGCCAATAAACGTTCGAAAAGGGCAAAGCTTTGGTCATTTCTTCTACTTGCTTATGATTCCCATTTTAGTTCCTGAAGCATAGGAGATACACTGTCAGTATACAAGTATATTCCTTTCACTAATTTGTGCTTTAAGTTACTTCTAAATGGGCTCCAAATTGGGGAACAATATTCAAATATAGGTCTGACTAAGGTAAAATAACAGACCTGTTTACATTTTCTTTACAATGTTTAAGGGTAATGGAGAAAACGCAACCTGTGGTTAGCTTTACTGACTGCATTGGTTGTGTGTTCTTTCCAAAGCATGTCGTTTAATAAGGTTAAGCCAAGATATTTGAATTTATCAACATGGGTTAGCTGAACAGCCCCCCCCCCATTGTGAATATTAACCAACTTTAAGCACACGATATTTTTCTTCAGTTTTGTCTCTGAAAAGTTTTATTTTGAAACATACCAACATACGAGTCCATAAAAGTACTATTAAGTGATTCAACTATAGCTCTAGTTACTAAAGCCCGCTTTTGAATTCTGCTTAATGTTCCTATTAAACGTTTAAAGAGTTCGATTATCAGCTGTTCTTAAAACATTTTTTCTCAGAAACTTATTTTTAGCATTTGATTGTCATCTTTCATAAAAATGAACATTCAAATTGAAACAACAGTGACAAGGATGGAATTATGAAATTCATTTAATTTCCACAACAGTATAAAAACCTTAAGAATACTTGTTACGCTTTAATTTTAAGAGAAAAAATGAAAATGTTTCATAAACTAGTAGAGCATGTTAATTACATAGATGTATTTTCAATGATGATTAGTTTTTTAAAATGTGCTGGAACGATTTTTGAGAGCTGTTTGGCTCTACTTTTAAGAGACTAATTAAAATCTATAATTTTAAATTAAATATCAACATGGGCTGCCAGGGCTGGATCCCATTGCTATTTCAGTTTCTAAAACAATTTCAATGATTTTACTCTTTAAGTAGGTTTTTGAACGTGGACTAGCTAAAGTTCTATAATTACGAGCTCGTGCTTAAGATTCCATAGTTGTTTAATAATTTCATTACATTATTTGAATTTTTATTAACAATGCTCAATCGCTTATCCCTCCGATCTAATTGAGAAATTATGAGTCAAAATGTGTCCACGATACTTTTATGAAACATTTTTATGCATGGTTCAACCTTATGATGCGTAATTGTAGTATTGTGTGAACCTTAACGCACTATACAGATAGAATGCCCTGGTTATGTCAGTGTGTCTTAGGGCTGCTGTAGACATTACAGAAAACGAATAAGTAACCTTCAAGGTGGATTGATCGCGATTTTTTTCATTAAATTAAAATCAGTGTAATTTAAATCAATTGATTTCTTTGTTAAAATCAATATGATTTAATTTCATTTAAATCAATTATTTTTTCATTATAATCAATGTGATTTAAATAAAAAGGCAACACCATAAAATCAAGTGAATTAAATTTAAATCACATTTTGAAAAATCTTTTTTAAGAATTTTTTTTTATTTTTTAAGTGATTTTTTTTTTTTTTTTTATAAAATGATAGTAAATAATAATGTGCTTGTCAAGTGAATAAACAGATTGAACACTTTGTCATGCGTAACGTTTCAGTTAATAAATGAAGACTTTTATGAAATTTTAAATAAATCAAAGAAATATGATTTTTTAAAAAAAAATCGTCATTTTTATCCACCGTGATAGTGTTGTCACCAACCCTACCAGTGACTACCACTACAATATGCACCTCATTTTCTGTGAAATTTTTAGCACCGTACACCAACATCAACATAACCATAGCACAAAACATTGTAATGAAATATTCATATTTCACTCTTGTTCGGTGAAATACCAATTTTTATATATACACAGTGTTTTTATGACAAGATATCGTCATTCACTCAACTCGCAGTCACATATAATATAATTACTTTCTAATATATAAAATTATAAAGAATCTCAAATTTTTTGTGCAAAGATAAAATATACGCCTTTCCATCAATTTTACAAATTGATGTAATCCATTAAGAGGCTAGATACATCGTTTAGTTCAAAATTTCTCCGAATGTAGGCGCTGCGATCGTTGTTGATTGAAAAACGGTTTTTTAACGTTTTTTCTCCCGGTTCGAAGTCACATAATAATTAATAGAAAAATAATTTCGCGTGCTAACCTTATAAAAAGAAAACATTGTGAAGCCAGTAGATTAATGCACGTAATAATTATTTTGTTATTGTTCTGAGTTGTTTTTAACGGGAGTTCTTCAAATGTTTGGGTGACGGTTTTTTGCTCCTATGGGACTTAACATGGAGTTAAAAAAACGTAAGATTTTAAATGTTATTTAAAAATAGAAAGCCCTTTTAAAATTTAGAAAAAGGAATAAGCCTGAAGGCAATAAACACATGTAAGTACGTGCTAATTTTTCTGATTGCTCTAAATCATTTTTAATAAGAGTTCTCTTAACTTTTGTTGGACGGTGTTTTAGTCCTATGGGACTTAACATGGAGTTTAAAAACGTACGATTTTAAACGTTATTAAAAAATAGAAGGACCTTTTCAAATTTTATAAAAAGGAAACATCGTGAAGCCAATACATGAATGTATGTGCTAATTATTTTGTTATTGTTCTAAATCAGTTTTAACGAGAGTTTTTCAAATGTTTGTGGGACGGTTTTTGATCCTATGGGATTTAACATGGGGTTGAAAAAACGAACGACTTTGAACCTTGTTTAAAAATAGAAGGACCTTTTCAAAAATTATATAAATCGAGCACGTGAAGAACAATACTTTTTATTGCATTTTACACTTTACTGTATTTTAATGGAGCGATTGTGAAGCGATTTCTAGCAGTTTTAGTAACACCATATAAGAACACTCATTTGTCTCGTTGTCGTCTGCTCAAAACAACAAGATGGACGTGGATCTAGGCTCTTAAAGCTATTTTTAAAATTAACTATATATGCAAAAACATGAGGCGTGTTTTTTCCCCCCTGCACTTGTGGTCGAAGTACTATGCAGGGCCAATCATGTCAAAATATACCAATTATTGATATTATTACTTATGATATTTATATAGACATGTCAAATATGGATATGCACAATTTAATTACGAATATTCGCAATTAAATTCTAGATATTCATAACTGAATTGTGGATATTCATAACTGAATTGTGGATATTCATAATTTAATTGTGGATATTGGTAATTGAATTTAGAATAAACAATATTAATATTCGGCAATTTTGCCATTAACGGCCCTTCATAGTTTTCACGAATAGTTCCATCGACAAGTCCGGAAAAAAAATACGCCTATAAAGAAGTTAAAACAGTTAGTTATTACATTATAAGAAGCAATTATTGGAACTTTGTTAGAAACTAGAATTAGCTAAAAGTGTGACTTTCATGATTTTGTGAAGTTCTGAAAATAAACTTTTCATTTAAGTTTTGAAATTGCAAATTCATTTGTCGGTTACAAATTGTCAAATCATCAAATTTTTCGTTTTTAAAAGTTAAAAGTGAATCAAAACTAATGTTGAAGTTCAAAAAAGTTGTAACCGCACTCTTGACTACAAAAAAAACATAACCAAATTTACTAATTAACGTTAGTAAATATTTAAATTTAATTAGGTGTCTTAGGTTTGTTTCTATTTAGTTTTGTTTCACTGCCACAAGTCTTTGTTCTGTCACCTTTGGAAGATGCAAAAAAAAAATAATTAGTCATTCAGTTGTCGTAAAGCCCCAATCAATGTCTCGGGGCCAGGGACGGACTAGGAGGTGATCGATACTGTTCAAAAATAGTTTTTCACATTATTGCACATTATTTGATATCATCTGTGGAACTTGCATTCATCTCCAGATCGTTGGCAAGAATGTTGTTGTTTCCATGACTTCGAGATTTCAGTTTAATGTAACGTGTTTGAAAAGTAGCACGACACACATTGAACCAACTTAGTTTCCAGCATGCGAATAGACTGAAGCCAAGGACCAGAATCATGAGAGTGACCAAAAGGAGGATCAGAGAGGCGGCGACGTGGGCGTCGATTCCCAAGTCACACATGAAGTTGTTGGATGGAATTTCATCGATAAGACGACGGCGAAGTGCCCTCGGTGAACTACACCTGTTTGCCCGGCAACACCAAAAAAATAAGAAAAAAAAAATTAGTGATAACAAGATTAATAGTAGAGTAGCCATTTGTTAGAAACTAGAATAGTAGCTGAATATTCCAAACATATTTGTTTTTGATTTCATCTTTAAGAATAAACTTTTTCATGACGGTGTCGTCAATGGCATAATGTATCCATTTGCATCAATGGGGAATTGTTATTGTAGGTGACAATAGGTTATTTTGACAATGCAGTTTATGCTACTTTTGGATTAAATAGTCCCTTTGTCATAAGCGCTCTCTAATGCTTGCCGAGAAATTATTCAAATTTAAATAAAATACTTTCAAGCTTACTTCAAGTACAATTCTAGTTTCTAATAAACTTTCAATTTTTTTCTTAAAGTTTTTGCAAATGTTTGTTTCAACTTTGTGACAACAACATATTTGGTGAAGGTGTTTGTTTCTTACATAATTTGAGGCGTCCTTCTCATGTCCCATTGAATTTTTTTCATCCATTGAAGCCGACAATCACAATGCCATGGATTCTCACTTAGGTCCACGTAACGGATGAGACTCCACGGTAACAAAGATTCAGACAAAGTGTTTAAGGCGTTCTGTCTAAGGTGAACTTCTTCGAGATGCCACTTGTTTGGTTTTTCGCTGTCTGTGTCAGAGTCTTCTTTTTCATCCCAATAGTTGGTTGGAAACGATTCTGGATGGATAACCATTAATCTTGGATTGAAACTACAGGAGAAGATCCGCAGATTGTGCAGAGTTCGAAAACCACCCTCGCCAATGATTTCCAAGTACTTCATGCGATCTAGATACAATTCTTCCAAGCTTTCGAGTCCTTCGAAGTCTATTGCTTGTATTTGACGAATGAAGTTATCACTGAGGTCTAAGCGGGAGAGACGCCGAAGACGACTCAAGGATTCACCGGGGACTTCCCTAAGACTGTTCGAACTTAGGAACAAAGTTTCAATGTAAGGAACTGGACGGAAAAGATCATCAGAAATGGTATCCAAACCGAGTCCATGTAAATCCAAGCTTTCTAAATTAGTGGATGCCGAAGAGAGAAGATCTTGAAGTGCTTCGAGTGGAAGAACATTATATCTTAGATTTAACTGCCTTAAAGAAATACAGGGATACAAGACATCGATGTCTACTCTGGCAATGTTGTTGTAGCTGAGGTCGAGTGTCTCGAGCAAACGGAGTCCACGAAATACGGCAAGTGTTAGATTTTCGATCTTGTTCCTTCGAAGATTTAGTTCTCTCAGAGACTGAAACATCTCGAAGGCACCGTCTTCGATGTACTCGATGTCATTGTTTGAAAAATCCAGATTAACAACCGACAGAGAAACGTACGTACCATCGAACACATTGCTCTTGATGTATGGAATCGAGTCTTTGGAAAAATCTACTGAAGTATAATCTGTAGGGACAAGAATTTGTGATGGTAGCGGTCCACTCATTCGACCGTCTTGACACTGAATTGCTTTTCGAACGACCGTATTAATGCAAATACATTTAGTTGTATTTCCACATAGGTCGTATTTGTGTGGCAGGTGCAGGACTTCACCATAGTCACCAGTCGGTTCTTGATCTGGAATTCTTCCATAAGTTGTTGTGATCAACAGACCTACTAAGGCTCCTAGCACGGTTCTGTAGAATGCACTGTCCATTCTGAGAGTATTTTGTTGAAAATTTGGTTATCCTGCATAAAAACAACAACAAAATTATACATGTGATATTTAAATTCGTTTTCATTATTATTTTATATTTAGACAAATGACAATTAGGGCTCGGATTTTTATGCAGTATCAAGCAAAGTGGTTCTCCACTTGTGACCCAAGTGCCAATTGTAAAGTAATCATCATCATTATGCTTTTTCTAATCAAAAAGGCTGGTTAGAGGCTAAATGTCTGGTTACTATCTGTTGTCAACTAGAGTTCTAGCCGCAAAACAGTGTTTTTGGTTTAAAAAAACATAATCGTTGGTTGTTCTCAGCAGGATTTTTACTTCACAAGTTGATCCTTGCCACAATCTGTGGGCCACAGATTGAGAAACAGTTGCTTGATATTGCATAAAAATCCGAGCCCTAGTGAAAATGGAGTGGTTTTGTGTTTAGCCAGGGCTGAGTATAGTAAGGAACCTAAAAAAACCAAGCATCAAAACCAAATTCCGTTTTTAGACATTGTCTAAACAATGTCTAACTGTTTAGACATTAGGGCAATTAAGGCAATTAAGTAAAAGTAATTTTATTTGTGATGACATGCTTCAAATAGACATTTTTTACTTTTGAAGTTCTTGGGGCGGGGGGGGACATGACACGTGTTTTTTCCCCTAAATTATTATGACTCGTACAAATATTGCTTTAAAAAGATATCGTCATTATGTCTTAAAAGTTCTATTTGTTTTTTTTTTTTTTTTTTACTTTTCTAGTTTCTAGCAAACTTATTGTATCATAATTTAAAAGGGAAAAGGAATTAAACTTTTTGCAATCAAGAGATTAGTTAAAGGCTAGATTTAATCTACACATCTAATTTAGCTGTAATAGCTGTAATTAATTCTAGAAGAAATTTAATGTCTATTCAGCCTTTTTGATTCCTATTCCTTTTGTCATAATTATGGTTGCGGATTTACTATTGTAGGAATTCGTTATGAACTTATGAGACTAGAGCGCTGTTTTGAAAACCAACCATTGCAAACACTGATTTTTGGCGCTTATTTTTGAAAATTCATAATGAAAAATGAAATTAATGCACATAATAGGCGCGATTTCATTTTGAAAACAATAGATTTTGATATGTAAGTAAAGTAACATTTCTTTTTGTGATATATGAGATTTGAAAAAGGGAACGGCAATTCAATTCATTTTACAAGTTACAAGTCCAAATAGTCTTATGTAACAATTCATAAAAAAAAATATTGGCATTGACTGGTTATGTACAGTTTCCAATATACTGTATGTATAACCTCGCTGCAAACAGGTATTAGTCACGTTGAGAAATAGAAGAACGGAAATTGTACACCTGTAAACGACATATAAAGGTCAAATTGCATCCATGCCTTTTTTAAAAAAAATAATGAATCATACTGAAAGGGAAACGCATGAATAATGCAGGAATTTTTGATTTTTTAAGTGTTAAAAAATTGTTGCTGTTTTATTTCGAAATTTGTTCTTTTGTAATGTACTAATGGTATATATACCTGGAAACTGGAATTAAAATAAGTTGTTCAGTATAATAATTTTTTTTAGTGAAGTTTAGTGCAATTAACTCAATTTAGGTCCACCTTTTTGTGTATCTGGCTAGATATACATATGCACTCATACTTTACTATAACGGTCTTTTTAAATTAAAGCTCAGTTTCGATTTACAGCCCAACATTTTTCAATATACGGCCAAAAAAATTCGGGAAACCACATAACGTACCGCAGTATATGGCAGTATATGGCAATATTGCTTTGCAGCCAACTTTCCCGGAACATAACTCGTCCGGCCGAGATACGGTCCGAGAAAGTTGGCTGTATTGCGAAATTGCCGTATATCGAATCATTTATTTTATACAACTGTATTATTTCAAAAAAGTTCAGGTAACAACGTTAACTGTGGTAGAAAAAAACACAGGGAAAACGTCTCGCAACTCTATAGCACAATAAAACACATTAACAATATATGTACAATATAAATTGTCACATTTATGAATAGATTGTCTTCATTTTTGACGGCTTAAAATTATTTTTCATGGTTAAAACTTTTTTATGGCAAGATTTCAACTCGATCAAATTTTATGTTTTTCAATTTACATAAAAACTTATAAGAAAAAATATTTTCATATTATCATATAAAAAGTTGATTTATAAACACATTGTCATAAAAAATACTTTTGATGTGTTCACTTACTATTCTAGTTTCTAACAAACTTTGATTTTTTTTTCCTTAAAAGTTGCTTCTTTAAAAAGTTTACATCCATAATTGTAACTTTCAATTTGAACTGTATATTAATTGTTTAAGCATATACATGTACTGGTTATACTATATAGATGGTAATCTTAATGGTTGTTAACTGTGAGATAACCAAATCATGTAAAAGTTGATAGACTTCAGACACGTACTGGCCTGGGCGGCAAGCCAACAGATTCCGCCTACCACCGGTCCTTGTAGGTGCCGGTGCGCCAAACAAAGTCTGATATTGCCGACCTAGGATGTTTTAGCCAGTATGTACTTGGATGGGTTTAGCATTAGATTTGATTATCACACATTTATCAAACATTATGAATACCACAGTTAAAAATTTGGGCGTTTGTAATAAGAGCCCCACTGAAAACAAACAAGTGGTGGACCATATTTTTTTTTTTAACAAAGACAGGGACAATGGACAATGGACAATTAACCATTCGAGTTTTTGACCTCCATTGCTCTTTAGAGCAATGGAGGTATATAGGATCATGCAAGAAAAGGGGCAAAAAAGGATGTCTGTGTGTGTGTGTGTGTCTGTGTGTGTGAGGGTGTGTGTGTGTGTGTCCGGAACCCGATTTAGTGGGTCGAACAACTCAAGAACGGAATGAGATAAAGACATGCAGTATTTTTTATTTGATTCCGTGGGTCAATATGATGCTCCTGACAAAAAATTAGAAACTTTTACCCAGGGGTTATTTTTTATGAATTTTTTAGAAACAAATTTTGAGTTTTTGGTCAAAATTTTGTGTGGGTCGAACAACTCGAAAACGGGGCCACCTACAATAAAATGTCATCAGACCTAAAATGATGTACACATTCTGACGATAAAACTTGAAAAAAAATTTCGATTTTTTAAAAACGTAATTTTTAAAAAAAATCGAGATTTTTCCTCTTTCCAGTTCAAAAAATAAATACTAATTAGCAAACGTTGTCACATTACTGTGTCAATGAAATAAGTTCATTTTTTAAAAAAAAAACTTAATAAGAAAATAGTTCATAAACAGGTGAGTATATATCAAACTCTTGATTATTCCTGTCTTTCAAGAACAAAATACTTGAAAGTATTGAATGTATTTTAGTAACTAGACTTTTGTGTATTTTCATGTTGATATCTTTCAAAATAAACTCATAGATAAGATGAGTCCTTTCCTAAAACTGAATTTTGAGAGTCA
Organism: Brachycybe producta; assembly: GCA_036925085.1. Taxonomy (NCBI): domain Eukaryota; kingdom Metazoa; phylum Arthropoda; class Diplopoda; order Playtdesmida; family Andrognathidae; genus Brachycybe; species Brachycybe producta. The sequence goes on along the minus strand of JAUPFP010000007.1, from coordinate 6,186,047 downwards.
TTAATTAATGCAACCTCTTGGTGTTTCGTTCACCACATGCTTTGTGTACTTTCTAAAGTGACAGTATAAATACTAATGTAGGTACATCAGTAAATCAGATACACAGCTTTGCTCCTACATGACCGCGTGGGCAGGCAGTTGCTCATTTGTGTGCTCTGTGTTCTAGCATGTGTGGGGAGTGCTCTCTCTCGTATATCTAAGAATGTGGCTCTGACCACAGAAACTGCACATGGCTAGTTCATAGTGTTAGTCTGGTAGGTATACCACATTCCTATGTAATTAATTTGTGTCAGAAAGGGGTGGGGGATTTCATTGATTTATTAATGGGATTTGTTCCCTCTTCATAGCGGTGGTTCCTACCATAGAGCACAAACGAGGTGACTCTAGGTTCTAGAAAATAGGTCCAATTGGCCCATATTTGAGTAATCAACATTCATAATGACACTGGATGTTGGACACTTGGAATGGTATCTTGATGTATGTGAGAGGCTCAAGTGTTGCAATAGATCTCAAGTCAGAAGGATCTAGACTCGATGTATGGTTCATTCATGCTGTGTAAATTTTTTTTTTTTTGCATTTTTTCTATTCGTTAATTCCAGCTAATCCAGTTGTAGTGGTCTACAGTTGACTTGCTGCACTGTAACTTGAGCTTGTGGCATCAGAATAGTAAACCAAAAAGTTTGGCTTGAGTCATTTTGTCTGGCAAAAAAGGGATTATAACAAAAGTGCTCAAAAGTTTGTTTTAAACTTTCGAAAACTTTCGCTAACATTTTTCTTATCAGACAAAATGTAAAGCTTAATAGATTTTTGGGCAACCTCTTTGCTCATTGCTCTTTAGAGCAATGAAGGTATATAGGATCATGCAAGAAAAGGGGCAAAAAAGGATGTCTGTGTGTGTGCGTGTGTCCGGAACCCCGATTTTGTGCGTACACATGCGCGCACGTGTACAAGTGCAAACACATGTGCGCATAGACCTATATTTTGACACCTATACAATTAACATATGAATTAACTAATGGTCATTTATATAAATAAACATGTATGTATAAACTTCCTAGACACCCACCCTGCCTTGTTTAACTGACCAAACCCGTTTCGCCTACCCCTGCAAAAAAAAACTTAAAATCACACATATTTATGGATTTGTTTTTCAAATAGGTTTCTGTTTGTGTTCTCTTTCAATCTAGGCCAAACACACACTCCTCTCTTTGTTTTTTTTAATATAATATTAAAAAAAATGAAGTGCATAGGTTTTAGAACAAAAAACATTGGCGCCATTATTGTGGAGGCGTCTCAAGTTTTTTTTTTGTGGATGAACTCACTCGAAACTGAAGCGTGACTCACATTTACACTGAAAAATAATAGAAGTAATTATAGGTCTATTAAGATACAAGTTTGAGGTTTTATGGAAAATTTGAATAGCATAAAATATATTTATAAAGCATGAAAAAATTAAAGTTTAATGAATTTTTAAAGGAAAATTTTCTTAAAACCCACCCGTTAGTTTTTATTTGTAACCTTACAATCTTTACCTGAAAAGATGCTTTTTTAATATTAAAAAGACAAAACAAAAGTTTTATTCAAATTTTTCAAATCTTAATACCTTATGACTTTTTAAGTACCGTAGCGTTTCATTGTCCACTCCAGACTACGTTTTTCTTTGTAATTTCAATTGTTTCTAAATTTGAACTACTCCAAATTGTGTATTCTCATAAAAAAATAAATGGGACACAGGTTTCAAATCGATGTCAACTTGATATAAAAAATACATAAAAGTCCTTTTTTTAATAAAAGAATAAGTGTGATAATATTCCACATTTAGGCCCAGTTTCCAAATGACAAAAATTATTAAACTGTGAAAATGTCAACTGGAGAAATAGGTGAAATTAGCTAATGCAGTTCCATTAGTTAGATTATTATGAGAAAAAGGTGAGTGGGGAAAAAGGGTCTAAAAGTTAAAACATTATCACATTTGTTTTCATTTCCAATGTTAATCAAACAATATAATCAAGAAAATATTTTGCTTTATATAAACTTTATTGTGTTGTTTTATCAGTTTGAATGTCAATCAAAATAATGCACGACAGTATCTTTAAACAGACAAGACTATTTTATTCGTTGTTGTCGTTATGTTATTAACTTATTATATTATTTCTGTTGTTGTTTTTTCCATTTATTTATGTAGCTCTTCATTTTACATGGAAAAATAGTTCAAAAGTTCGTGTATTTTTTTTAATTGAACACTTACGAACTTCCTTGCAATTATTTTTATGATTATCAGAAAAATAACTTGAAAAGTTTAAAAATTATGTAGGAAAATTGTATTTGAATAATCATTCAAATACAATTTTACTACATCATTTTTAAATTTAAGTATTATTAATTTATTAATTTGTCCGAACTTTATGCAGGGACGGACTAGATTACTATGTAATGGGGCATTTTCCAGATGGGCCGCACAGTTTGAGTTCCAGATTATGCATTGTAGGGCCAATTTCACAATGAAACAATTAAAACAATTTAAAAATCCCACAAAAAATAAACGGAAAACTAATATTATTAGCAATATAAAATATCAAAAAAAGTTAAATGACACATTTTTGTTGAAGAAAAGATAGGAAAATATTTGAAACAGAAAAATACAGGTAATTTCGCTACGTGTTCAGCTTCTATGCATTTTTGAATTTATTTTTCGATTGTGGTGCAGCTGGAAAAAGTAAAAGGCCACCTTGAACACTGAAAAAATACTTTTGCTGTCCTTGGCTGGGACGTCCTATGGTAGACAACACCAGGTGGTGGTCGAAATAATGATGTGTGTTTGTGTTGTCTTCCAAACTTCGGTTGCGATCCATACAACAAGAAGGTCCAAATTCAAGAAGGAAAGTTGTCAGTGCTTCAAATTCAACTCTTTGAAAATCCCTGTGAGCAATGTATGTAATAGTAGTGTAAACCCCTATATTCCTACATGTATGTACTCAATACAAATGTTCTACTTTCGAATCTTGTTCAGAGAGTTCAAATTGAAGTTAAAGTGCTAAGTTTGATTGTTGAATTTACACCTTAATGTACTTAAAAATAACTTCACTCAAGAAGGATTCCAATTTTGGCCCTAGATCAGAGAGAGCCCATCATGTGGCAATTGGGGCCCCATTATAGTAGAAATCAAGAGTAATTAGTGGGGGTTGAGAGTGAGATAATAAAGTAAGCCTATAAAAATTAAAATTAATCGTTTTCCATTCTTTCACAATAACTTTTTTATACTTTTTCTTCGAAGGACTTACACCTTGCCCTTGGTAACAACTCCAACGTCCTCTCTTCATTATAACAATAATGAATATAATAACACATTTGGCAATTGTTTTATGCCAGTGTACATGTATATGCTGAAGAAGAAGAAAACAAGCTGACGATTTTCTTGTGTTTTTAAAACGTTAATTAAATGTTGTTGTTGATATTATTGATGTCATCATATTGTTATGGATGTGATCATATTGTTATGAATATGATCATGTGCCAATGTTTAATTGTTAGTGGGTCAGGGGTGAGAGATGTTCAAAGATGACAACACATTACTGATTTAATGATTGTTTTTTTTTTAGAAATCTAATAATACGAATATTAGAAAAACGATACTGTAAATTAAATACCCAGTAAAGTTTGTATTTTTTTAGTGGCATAAATAAGTAAAGTAACTATTTCAGATTATTCTAGCAACTGGTTTTCAGGTGATTCAGGTTTTCAAAAAAAAAAAAACCTAAAAGAAATTTGCGAACACGGAAATTAGTTTTATAAATTTTCTTAACAAATTAAGACATATTAAAAATGTTAAGTGACTTTTTTTAAATCACTTCAAACTCTAAAGATATTCACCTTAAATAATTAATTTTAAAAAATCAGATACAATTTACTTACTTGATCCACAAATCTTCTTTTTTTCCTCTGCTGTCATCAACCTTTTTCTTATTGGTAAATAATACCTTTTTTGATTAATGAACACTCATTGTAAATTCAGGTATTTTTTTCTGTTTTCAAATTGAGCTAACATTGTATTTTTTAAAAGTAATCATCCATTTTTTGAGAATTTTTGTAGGCTTACATATATTTTTAGTTCAGTTAAATATTATTTGAAGCACACCATTTTTACTTCATGTTTTAAGTTTCTTTTCTTCTTTAACCTCTTTGTTGGATGACTAAACAACAAATAAAAAGTTGTTTTTGCAACAGGTAAAAAACGTCCATCGAATACACTCACACGCACTCACTCAATTGTAACCTAGTGTAATTGCCTCAAAAAAGTTGTTGTAGTCACTTCCTTTTTTTAGAACTTAAGCTCCACCTTTTCTATATTCTACAACTATTAAACATGGAAAAAGTTTTGCAAGTGCAAGTAACTTTTTTTTTTTTGCTATCTGTCTGATATGTACAAGGATGCGTTTTATATGCAATCCATAATGATGTATAGGCGGCAAAAATGAATGTCCTATCAGGTTGCTCACCTTTTTGGTTCAACTTATTTTGAGAAAATAATAAATTGACCATTCACTGAGTAATTGTTTTTTTTTGTTTCTAATTGAAACATCTGTATACAGTACAGTGATTTTTTAATTATTTATTTGTCTGTAAGAGAATTGTTGTTAATATTACAAAGACATTACAAATATACGCAGATAGGCGCAAACCATTTATTAACTACTGTTTTATATGGTTGATTTAAAACTACTGTACTTTATGAACTAATTTTTTTAGTAAAGTTGGTTTATATTGGCCTATGCCTACTAATATTTTTATTAGTTTTAAATTACTTGTAGTTTAACTGCAGTAGTTAATATGTGAATTTGAATTTGACAAATTAATCTGCAAGTAGCCATGGAGGATGCCTGTAGCAGAGGAACAAGAGTCTTAAGTGAAGCATGCAAAATTAATTGCGAAAGTTGGAGAATACAAATTGCAACTAATTATTACCCTGCTTAATGGTTTACTAACTAGAAATCCTCATAAAGGTAGATTTGGGCATTCAAAAACTTTCAAAGGCTAGGACTGATGCATATTTTTGGTCTTTTCTTCCTAATGTTATTAGACTATGGGATTCTCTTCCTGTGAATAGTTTTTTGTTAGGACGATTTCAATTTCATGATGATGTCTTATTTTTAAATGGTGACAATCAGTCGTGATTGGGAGCAATTCCCCGTGCCACATGGCTTTCGAGCTAATTGCAGGTGTATTTAATTGAATTGAATTGAATTGAATTAGTTTAATTCTTATTTTAATAAATCTTACTTTCATTTATTTCTAGCCGACTTAATTCTATAATTAGGCCTACTAAGGTTCGGATTTTTTTGCAATATCACTGTTTCTCAATGTGTGGCTCAAGTGTCAATTGGGAAGTTATTATCATTAGAGCAACTGCAATTATGTTTTTTTAAAAGGCTAGTTAGGGCCTACATGTTTGGTTTCTATGAGTTGTCAACTAGAGTTCTAGCTTTTTTCAGAATAACCAGTGTTTTTGATTTAAAAAAAATCGTAATTGTTGGTTAATCTAAATGGGATTGTTCCTTCCCAATTGCCCCTTGGGCCACAGATTTTAAAACACGTGCTTGATATTTTATACAAATTCGAGCCGTAATAATTACTGTTAAACTGCTTGTTAAATAACCTTGTGGTTTAACTACTGTCCATCTTTGATCTCATTTAAATCAGCTAAATCTAATAGTGCCACGCTTGATCTAATATACCAATGTTGACCAGGTCACCAGAGTGTAAGGACATTGGTACATCTTGTGGTAGCAGAACATGATAATTACTAAAATATAGTAAATATTTTCAAATATCAATTTACTTTAAAATGAAATGTTATCACAAAATTAGAAACTCATCATAATTACTTAAAAGTCGTAAGTAAACTTACTAATAGGCAGTTAAAAATGATTTACAAAGTGAACATCCCATTTTTCGGAAGCATCTTTTAAGAAAAAAAAAATCAAAGTTTCTTATAAACTAGAAGGGTGAATATTCTAAAATGTTTTCAATTTATCTTAAAAATATTTTTTTAAAAAAAGGAAATTCTTATAGTAATAGAAAAATCATTTCTAATTTTTTAAAATCAAAATTCTTTCATTCGTGTTACTTATAGTTGTGAACTTCTGCATGATAGAAAATTGCAACAATTCTTTGCAGCTGTTTCATGACGCTGTAGAAAAACGACTAATATCCGACTATCCAATCCCATTTGATGATGTATTTTTTTTGCGTGCGGCTGTAGTAGTAGTAATAGTAGTATTAGTAGTAGTAAAAGCTTGCGCACTACAGTAAGTCCAATTTAATCCACTCCTTTAAAATTAATAACAATGGAAAAGGAGGATCTTTTGAACTTTTGTAGTACATCTTTTGTGTTTTAATCTCATGAGAGTCATGATTTCCATGCTCCTTTTAATTTACACTCCCTCGCCCTTATTATTTCATTTTCTCCATATGTTCACTTAAATTTGTTCGAGGAAAAATAGGTAGCAATTATTGTTTTAAACATTTCCTATTGATAGAACAGACTACACACTTTGAGAATATTGAGTGAGGGATAAAGGTTGAGCAGGACGTGGGTGGTTCTGGTGGTGGTGGTGGGTCTATTTGAATATATTTTTTTTCCCTTTCTGTCACCCTCTATAAGTTTAAAACTTTTAAACCACTCATAGTGACACTTGAAGGAGCCCCAACACTGAATTCTGCCATCACCACCCTAGTACACTTAACCACACCACAATTTTCTTATTTAAAATAGTCTACAACATGTCTGGCCAATTTGTTTTTGTGTTTACACTTGAGACATAAAAAGGAGGGGGACCCTGGGCCTTTTTAATAGTCCCCTATAATGGTAACATGAAAATGGCTTTCTGACAAGATCCTAGGAGGAGTCTTGTCGCTTTCAAATTTCCTTCTGAGGAATTTCTTTAAAAGGGTTAATGGTGAAAGTTGTCACACATACATACACTCATGAAAAAGGGAAAACGGTTCTTAAAAAGTGACATGAAGTTATATGATAGTTATAAAACGAATTCGTGACTGTAAAGGTGAACATTGGTTATTTTTGCCTCTGCTCTTGAAGGTTAAATTCGCTCTTTACTTTTTTTTATCAGATGTTGTATTTTTTTTGTTTTAATATTTTTTGAGTGTTGTCTCCATCCATCCATCCATCTATGTTATCTACTGTAAATTCTAAGTACCATCCTTTTTTATCCCCTTTGCCCTCCTCCCTCCCTTCCTCTGGGTTGGTTCACCTGCAGGAACGTCTTTATTGAGGGCAAACGAATTGTTAGAACGCTTTAAGAATTTAAAACAAAAAAAAAAGTTTTTTAGTTTTCATTTTCTTTTTCTGTTGTTTTCAAACACCACACTGACTACATCACAATTTTTTTTTTGTATTTTATTTTCTCGTTCAGTTGCTCTCTTTACTCATCTGGATTCTTTTTTTATGGGATTAGTTTATAACAATTGATAATACAATCAAAGAATACAGACAGGTAAGAAGATATTTTTAACATTTTTAATGATGTTTTCTTTTAAAATCTTTAAACAAAAGTTAAAATGTAGCCATATACCAAGTTAAAGTTCGTTACTATACACATTTGTGGTGTCTCGTACATTTTCACTATTTAAATATACTGTATAATTTAAATTATCTAAGATTATCTAAGTAATTGATTAACTGATTTGAGAAATTATAAAAAAAAATAATAAGCCTTATATATTTTTTTTAACAAAATGATGAAATATTAAAAGTTAAATTTAAAAAATAGAAATTGTTACTCCTTCATTTCTTACTATTTGGTGAAGTTTTATATAAAAAAAATAGTGTATTCCGCTTTTTTTTTTCAACTAATTTTATAATGAATTTATTTGAGGTGTTGTTTTTAGGCATATTTATTTTTGAGGTCCAAGCGAGAGTTATAAAATTTATTTAAAACGTTGAAGAGCTGTAGATAAAATTGCTAGAAGCCTAGAAGAAATTGTTTTAAGTTGGAGGTTCAAACCAGTATTGTTAATTTAACTTACCGGTTAACATATTTATGTGAAAGATGCACATTGCACAACATGCTCACTACCGTGACACACTAGTGTGAGCTTTTGACATCAACCAATATTTTATTACCAACCTTTAGATGACATTTTCTACTTTTCGTTTCTTCTCTGAGCAGTATGACACCTGCACAGAGAAGATCCGAGCTGTAGAGAGAGCTGGATGGAGATAGATTGAAGTCACTCTTCTGCATGGGGGTGAAATCAATGCAGGAGAGTGGCGGCCATCTCTCTCTCTTCCGGTTGATGCTGATATACATCTTCTCCATCGGTATTCCGACTAGAGAAGATGTTGTAGCTGCTGAGAATCGTATAGCTCCTGCCCTATGAAACCTCCGGCCTCTGAAGAGAAGTTATTAGCATAAAGACATAGAGACAACGCTACTTCTTATTACAACACTTTTATTCATTCCTTGTAAGAAGTACAGATACAAGGGTGAATAGTAAAATACTAACTGGAAATCCTCAGGCCCATGATTTGGAATGTATCGCAAAAACAGGCAAAGGAAAGAACTGAGGAACAAAGAGGAACATGGTCCTTTTATACCTTGGACCTGTGTACACCTGTGAGGTGTAACCAGGTCCAAGTGACCATGGTCCTTTACGTATCAATCCGCCACTTGGGCATGAGTCAGAAAGGTGAGTCAGAGAGGAGGGAGGGACGGTTGAGAGTTGTTTACCCCCCAGGCTATGGTTTTGGCGGGATCACGATTTACAGGGTGTTACATACCCTCCAACTTTGCTTGGAGTACGTCCTCGTACTCCAGCCAAGGGTGGAAGGTTTTCAAGTTACGCAGCGGGGAGACATGGGTGGCTGAGGACTTACCGTGTACAGAGGTGGTTATGGAAAGGCACTGGCACCGAAGTGTCAGCGCCCTTAAAAATTGGAAAAGGCTGAAAACATAAAACAAAGATAATTAATGCTCGCTGAGTGGCGAGCCGCTATTGAAATCTAAAAAGAAAAGAACAGTTGCAACGTATTTTATTTTTTATAAATTTTTCGATAATGCCACCCGGATGGGTGGCAACCACATGAGTACATGTGGCGCGCAGCTATCCCTGCTGCGGAGGGTGGGGAGGATCCTGGGTCCATGAACCGTACGGGGGGGTAATCCCGCCGGACCTGGCCTCATCGGTAGCTGGATGCGGCAGACAGCCATTGTCCCTGGTCGTCAGGTAGATCCCGGTGGAAGATATTGAAGATGTCCCGGTCCCCGATAATCTTACGGGAGGACCGCTTGTTGTACAGCGTAGCCCAAGCGGCGTCCCATAAGACGGCGATTCGGTAGCGAGGATCCGGTTCCGGAATGTAGTGGCGACTGGTACGGAACGTCTGTCCAGCTGGCAGTCTAAAGACGGAGTTGACGAAAGCTCCCAAAAGGGCTTCCGTGGCTTCATCGATGGCATCTCCGGCGAAACTGGTGGTTTCAACAATCCGTCTTCTTGGGAAGACGATGGTGATGAGGACACTTGTTAGGCGGGAGAGTCCCACGACATATCGCTCCCGGGGAGGGAGGTCCAGACGGGGAAACCCTTCCTCCAAAGAGAAGTGTCCTACGTAAAGGGTGTTGGCAGAGCGCACTTCGCGCTGCCAAGTGACCCACCGATTGTTGAGCAACCTCTCGCCGGAGGTGGCTGCACGGAACGGATGATCCAGCGGTAACCGCCCCAGAGTAGCCCCGGCATGGGGTACAGTGGGCGGTGCGGCTGGTCGGGCTGGTGTTGGAGCCGCAGGTTCCAAAGAAACTGATGCGCCCGTGATAGGCCTGGCATGGCGCAAGGCGGACCGGGCCATATCGCGGGCCCGCTGACGTAGTCGCTTCGATGCCGACTTCCTGCTCAGCGCCTCCAGTGGCTTGGCACTTCCTGGTGCACGGCCCAGTGCTTCCATGGGGTCACCTCCCTGTCGCATGACGTCTTGCAGAAGGTTTGTGATGGCCTTCTGTTTTTTCAAGAACGCGGCACGCTCTGCGGAAGGTGGCGGCATCAAAGGTGTAGGCGTAGGTTGTCCAGAAGGGCGGCCCGGAGGTGGCGGAGGAGGAGAGCGACGCGGGACCCAAGTAGGAGGGCCCCGAGTTTCATAGCGATGGTCGCGGTCCAGTTGGACTCGGTGATCCTGTAGGTCTTGCCTGACCCTTGGGTCGAAGTTATTACGCGGCGGAGGGCCGCGTCCAGAGGAACCACGTTGTTCCTGCTGACTTCTTCCGTCGGGTCGGCGTCGGGGCGAAAGATGGGAACCACGTGGCGAAGAGCGACGTGGTTGTGGCCGTTGAAGAGAGTCTCGAGGAGAGTGGTGGCCCCTGTAGGACTGTTGAGGCTCCTTGGGGCGAGCCCCAGTGGGAACCTGAACACGAACAGGTTTTGGAACCACCACTATGGAAGGTAGCTTTGGAGTCGGAGTTGGTGTGGCGGCCTCGCTGCGTGGAGGCGTGGCACATCGGGAGGTTGGTGGTGACGATAATGGTGTATGAGGAGGAGGCGGCGGAGTGATTGACGGCACCGGTGAGCAGTGTTGGAAAGGCTCTGGTGGCGTTATGGGTGGAGAAGGAGATGTGGAGAGGCCAGTTGTCAGGGTTGCTGGCGAGTTTGAGGATGGAGGTGATGACGTGGCCGATGACGTAACTCGGGCGGCTTCTTGGAGTCGGGCCTCGATTCGCAGGAGCTCCTCCTTCGGGAGTTGCGCCGTACACGGTAAGCCCAGCTCGACAAGGCGGGCGCAAACCGCACGGAGGTACGCCAGATTGTCCTCCCCTTCCTTTTTATCTCTGGCTGCCTGGCGAAGGGCAGCCTCCCTCTGCATCTCCAAGTGGAGGTCTTCGAGGGGGGAGGGCACAGATCCACCTCCCCCACGCTTCCCTCTTGCTTCAGCTCCACCCGGAATGGGTTGACCAGGCGCGATGCTATCGCGGAACGCCTGGTTAACCCCCCATGCCATTGTATTAATATCGATGCGGTCTTCCCGCTCCTCCCAGTAGTGTTTTGATGTCGTGACGTCGAAGGGGACGATGCTGCTTGGAGCAGCAGGCTTCCCTTCGCGCCCGACATTGGCAGGTCGCTTGAAGCTTGCTTTTAGGCGCTTCTCCCCACGCCGGTGAAAATTCTCCGGTTCGGAGGAGGTGCGGCGCCTATCTATTGTGTTTGGCGACTCTCTTCTTGTTATTGGCGCACTGGCGGCGCCCGCCCTTTGTAGCTGGCAGGTAGATTGAGAGAGGGGTTCAGCGGTCCCCGCCGTTCCACTCTCCGTCTCATCTTCACTAGAAGAGGCAGACATCATTCTGCCTCCTCTCCATGAGCCTCTACCTGGCATATTTCTTAAGAGTTAGAAAGTTCTTACTTTTTCAAAAGTCCCGCTGCTGGTGGTTACTTCCAAATAATAACAGAAATCGGTCCCCGATCACTCTGTTATTATTTCAAGAGGTCCAAAGAGTTCTGAAGGCCTGATGCACTGCACGTGAGTTCAAAGGCTTGAAGGTGGTACTCAAGCTTTGGATTGACAACAAAACTGAAGAAGTTCGAAATTAAAATTTGGAACTTGGCACAGAAGTAGATTGAAGATTTGATGATTGAAGAAGATCGAGCATAAAGAGATGAACAAAAACGAGTGCTTCTTTGAAGAGAGCAAATCGAGTGGTAATTGACCAAGTTTGGTCACTTTCTTATTTAATTTTAAAAGTTAGAAGGGCCGGCCCCTTTTAGAATAAGACACCTTACTCTAATTGGTTTCTTCACGACTTTATTTATTGGGGGTGGGGGTTGTCCCACCGATATTAGATGTGAGAGGTGTTGATCTAATTCTTATCAGAGTCGGTCCTGTTTATTATTTTTAGATAAACAAAAGGACTAAGGAATCTCGAGGGGGAAGGGCCGTTATTTTATTTCACACCGAGGTGTGAAGTTGCCCATTAACTTTCTCCCCTTCTTTTCCTTAATGCCTTTTTTGGAAAGAATAGGTCAGCAAGGTTACTAATGTACCTTGCTGTTTGTTATTATTTTTAGGGGGGAGTGGGGCAGGAGTTGGTGTCCCACAATTCGATCTTAATTGAGAGGGTGACAGGTTCTTCAATTTTATTTTTTAATTGAAGGTGTCCGCTCTCACAAAATCTTCAAAACTGATTTTCTTCTTTTTTTTTTTTTATTTGTTTATGGCCAGCAGTTTTTGTTGTTTGTTTTTTTTTCTTTGAAGTCCCAGTGCATTGGTCTGGCCCCCAGAGCAATTGTCTCTTTGAAGTTTTCTATCCCTCTACTGTCAACAGCATGGTCAATGACGTTCGTCCATAATAAAGGGGAGCACGGTGTTTTTCTTTTGCTGACCCTTTTATGGCTCTTGATTTTTCTTCTGAACGTCCTTGACTAGCCTTCGGCGTTTTTCCCAGGTGTACCACGTGGTTGACAGTTGTTTGTGAAGGCCACGTGGTTCCGGTGTAGTTTATTGCATGTTTGAAATGGTTGCCAATATGTAAATATTGGCGGCCATGTTGAAAAGTTTAGAAGTGTTTCAAAAATTAAAGTTGTGTGAATTTTGTAGAGTTTTGGGAGTTATTTGAGAGTGTTTAGAGGGGTTGTTGATGCTGTGGGGTTGTTTATTCGTTGGGGGGTTCCTTTTATCCCCTCCCCCACCTCTTGACAACTGTCCTCAGTTGTTTCTTAACACAACAATTCTCAAATTCCTCCCGCTCTTCTATTGTTGATATTTGATGGTTGCTGGTGTTTATTTCCATAGTCATGAAATAAACACTGGTGAATTATTGTTTTATTTTCGTCGCGTTTGGTTTCTTGACAGCGTGGGTGGCCGTTGCTTTCGTCGTCACTTACGGGGTGGAGTTTCGAGGTTTTCCTTAGAGGTGCTGGCAGATTTGCCAGGGGCCTCTACGGAAGTTTCTCCCAGAGCCCATCCGATGTGTGCTTCAATGCATTTTTGTCGGAGTGTGGATTCGAAGAGATCGTCCTCCACGTATACTTTGTTTGTTGTCATGGACACAGCTAAGTGCAGAGCCCGGCCTAGATCTCGGCCTAAGATGGCTTCGTGCCGGCCGGTAATCACTAGTAAGTGCCCTCGCACAGCGTGGGGGCCTAGCTGGACCGTCGCGGCGAGTCGCCCCACCACGGTGATCCTTTGGCCTCCCACACCCTGAATGTTGGGTGGGATTAACACAGGCTCGATTTCGAACTTGTGTTCCTGCGCGAGTTCAATGGTGATAACGCTGCCCGTAGCTCCGGTGTCCGCGAGCATCCGTATACTCTTTCCGTTGATCGTGACGGCGATGCGCGGGTTCTTGTCGCTGGCATCATAGTCTCCGACTTCTTGAGGTGAACAGCTGCTTACCAGCTGCTCATACACCGTTGTCATTAGTCTTCGGCAGCAGGAGTGGCCCTTCGTCGGCGATTGGGTTCCGGGAGCCATGATGGCTATTGTTTTATTTTCACGGCACCCAATCTCCTTGACGGATTGTTTAAGGACGTCGAGCGTGTCCTGCCAAACGATTAGATCGTCCGGGGTCCATTTATGTGCAGGAGCCCGGTCGAGCACCTTGACTGGTATATCCTCAGAGTCGTCAGAACTGTCGTTGTCGGGTTTATCAGGAGTGGGCGCTCCGGCGGCTGAGTCTGCTGCTGGAAGAGGAATCCGGCGGATTTGTCCCGCCACTCTTATTAGAGCAAACTCAACGCCGTCTTCGGTGATGATATCCGTTTCAGGCACCTCTCCTTTGATGTCATAGTCGGTAACCGGCTCTCCAAACTGCTTGATTGCAACCTTCTTCTTTGGTTGCCGACACTCACGGACGAAATGCCCCAATTTGCCACAATTATAACACGTCGACTTACTCTTGTCGAACGTGCGAGTGGTCTCTGGTTGGGTGTCCGCTGCAGAGTGTCGGTTTGAATTGGTGGCAGCAGTCTGACTAGGCTTTTTATCATGCCTAGACCGGTGTGTTTTGTCTTTAGGGCTGGCGGCTGCCGCCGGCTCCTGGTCGGTCTTCGATGCTCCTTTACCCGACTGTGAATCAGCTGCGGGTTTTGGTTCCGTCGGCCATTTATCCAAGGACAGCAAGACCACCTCCATATTGAGGACGGCGTTTGCGAAGTCCTTGAACGACGTCGTAGATGCGTGGTGCACGGCATTCTGTATGGTGGGATGTAGAGCGCGGCGCAACTGGCTTATACGCAGCTGATCGTCAAGTTGCGGGTAAACTCGGTCGCCGAGTATCATAAACTCCCAGATGAAAGCTTGTGTACTCTCACCTTCCTTCTGGAGCATCTCTGTATACTTTTTCTCCAAGATGGCCAGTTCGTTCGGCTTTCCGAACGTATCTACCATCTGTACTCTCAGTGCTGGCCAAGGAATGTCCTGAAGCTCATACCTCAGTTTACTCAGCCACGTACGGGCGGCCCCAGTGAAACACCCCGTGATGTATTCCTCCTTGTGGTGGTCTTTCCAACCGTACAGGTGTGCTACTTCCTCGAATTCTTCCAGGAAGGGACGGAAACCTGTCAATCCGTTGAATTTTTGGATTGAGTCGGCTGGGTGGCGACCGCTGTATTTCTTATTGAATTCTTCCACGGAGGGTTCTCTGGGGGTTGGTCGATAGATGCCATCCTGGACGTTTGACATTCCAGCCGGCATCAGACCTACCCCTTGCGGTGGAAAACGTGGCGCGTAAACTGAAGTGCCTTGTGTCGCTCCTTGGCTAGGCTGTTGTTCCGGGGGTGTCGAGCGGCGACCGCTACGTGCAACCCGGACAAGCGAGTGAGGAGAATCAGCACGTGTCGTGATCGGTATTTCCGCACGCTCATCTCTGTGACGCGGATCATCTGACTGCCCTTGTTGTTGCCAGTCAGGGTTACGCGGTAGATGACGTGTGTGCGGTGTGTAATGTCTTTCGTAACGATCGTGACGCTCTCTGTAGCCAACATAGGGGGCTGACGAGGCGTCCGAGTCATCGTCGCGAAGTCGATGTGTGCGTGTTGTCCGCCGTGGTGTAGTCGGTCGATTCGGCGTGAATCGGTCGTCTATGAACTGAGACATACGAGTCGAGAGTGCAGCCACTTGTTGTGACAGGTGGTCAAACTCGGCCCCAGTCGGCCGCGGCGGTGGTGTCACATCAGTAGTCACGGGTACTGCCAACAGATCTTCGTGCGAACCCTGGTGATCAGACAGGGACCCCGTATTGTCGTGTGAGGTAGCCATGATTAATGAAGTGGCTTGTGTAATGTGAATATGCGGTGACGAACGAGTCCGGCGAAGTCCAAGTCGTTGTGTGCAGCTCCGAGGGTTCTCGAGTACACTCTGAGCTATACTTTCGGGTTCCAGTATGATGGGACTCGTTCAGTTCGTGAAGTTGTAGGTCGGTGATGTCACTGCGCGTTGGCAATTTGGTGCTTGTCGGCAACCGACACTATCGTACTCTTATACACTGAGTAACGATAGATTACCTAAGCTTGTGACGTGTATAACGAAGTGGCCGTTCACTCCGTTAGTGTGGTGATGGTTGTATCGTGTTGATCGTGTTCTCAGTTGGGCGTGTGACGAGTTTTGGTTCCCAACTGGTGTGGCGTCGTGAGTTCTTTATTGAGTGTCAGATTTTAGAAGGATCTCTCTCGACACGTGGTATTTGGCGACCACGTGGAGGTTACGAGAATTCCAAAAACCTCAATAAAGAAACAGCAGATGTACAATACAACCTCGAGCGTGGTACACCACCCAATCAAGATTGCA
Organism: Brachycybe producta; assembly: GCA_036925085.1. Classification (NCBI taxonomy): domain Eukaryota; kingdom Metazoa; phylum Arthropoda; class Diplopoda; order Playtdesmida; family Andrognathidae; genus Brachycybe; species Brachycybe producta. The sequence continues at coordinate 6,170,266 of JAUPFP010000007.1, read as the reverse complement.
CTGCGGAAAGTGAATTAGAAATGGAAGTGTATTGCAGTTGCCTGAAGAAGAGGAAAGCAATACGAAGAGTAAAGCTAGAGCGCGGTGCCCGCACTTTTAGTTTTACTTAGAAACAAGAATGAAGAGTGTGTGTGTGAAGAACACACAAAGAACAAAAAGTTCAAGATGGCTGAACTTTTTAAATGCACAAACAAAGGAGAAGTTCAAGATGGCTGAACTCTCCAAAGAAGCAAGAAAAGAAAGCTGTTTTACTTTGAAAGTTTAAAACTTAGGTGCGGTGCCCGCACATCAAAAGTTTCAATTTAGTTTTATTAAAACAGTAAAACAGTGTAGAAATTGAAGTGTGTTCAACAAGATAAATACTTGGTGAACCAGAAGAAATGTTCAGACTGGAGAAATTTTGAGTCCTCACTGCTGGATGGCTCTGGATGAAAAGACAGAGTCAGTGCCCAGTGAGGGACTATGTTGAGTAGAAGGAAGAAGTCCGTAGGTGGCGCTGAGGTGGCCACTTCCGGTTCAGTTTATTGCAATGTCCAAAAATTGATGATTGAAAAGTTCCTCCGGGGCACGTTTTTATGGTGGCCAGGAGAAAGACACAAAAAGAGAGAAAATTCAAAGAAAAAGAGAAGTTTTCTCTAACAAGAGGAACTCCGCCAGGGGGCGCGTGAGTGCAACCCTCTGGAAGAGAAGAGAAGAGAAGAGAACACAAAAAGATGAGAGAAGGTACAACAATGAGTCACATGGAGCGAAAAACCGCTCCGTTGGCGCTTTTTGAAGAGTGTCCGGTCGATCCAAGATGGCGGCCGGGCTTCAGTGTTGTCCAATGGAGAAAGTTCATGTGATGATGCATTGAGGTGATGATGATGAAGAAATTGAAGAACATGACTTGGGACATAGAGGGTCCCAAGGGAAACACAAGTGTAAAAACAAAGAACAAAGAAAAGGGGGGACAAGAAAGTCCCACGTGGCTAGAAAAAGTGTGTTTTAAGCTTGTAAGCCCCCTAACAATGAAATAGAGCTAGGGAGAATCTTGCTTGAAAATTAAAGATGAAGAGTGAAGATAATAGGACATTTTAAAAGACACACACGTCCTTTAAAAGCCTATTAATAGATGAATAGATTAGTAGATGAGATTTGTTTGCTCATCTCATAATGAGACTGCAAACTCCTCTCGGAGAGTAAGAAGAATTTGTTTAAAGTGTTGCCCACGTGGTGTGGGTTTCACTTTGAAAATTAAAGAAGAGTGAAGGTGACAGTGGGTGATTGTAATGGAAACATGAAATACAAAAACACGGACGGAAACACGTGTGTCCAAACGGTTGTCCACTTTCCGAGTGCTAAGCGGTCAGCAGACAAAAGTTCGTTCCCACGTGTCTCTAAGGACAGGACACAGAATCGCGCGGTCGACACGTGATGTGTGTAGCCACAAGTCTCTTTCGCGATTCCACAAAAACGGTACCATGCGGTTGGCTTTGACGTGATCGAGGGCCTCCATACATGGTCCCAACATAAAAAGGCGCCACGCGGTTGGCTTTGACGCTATCGAGGGCCTCCATACGTGGTTCCAACACAAAGGACGCCGCGCGGTTGGCTTTGACGTGATCGAGGGCCTCCATACGCGGTTTTACAAAGGCGCCACGTGGTCGACTTTGACGCTATCGAGGGTCTCCACACGTGGTTCCAACACAAAGGACGCCGCGCGGTTGACTTTGACGTGATCGAGGGTCTCCATACGCGGTTTTACAGACAGGCGCCACGCGGTTGACTTTGACGCTATCGAGGGTCTCCATACGTGGCTCCAACATAGAAAGGACGGACGAAGCCTCGTGAGGCACAATCACGAGACTTAGGACAAAGGACGGCTTCTGTTTACAGGTCGGAGAAGGCAGATGGAGCTATACCCCGCACCTCCACCAAATGTGAGCTTTTGACATCAACCAATATTTTATTACCAACCTTTAGATGACATTTTCTACTTTTCGTTTCTTCTCTGAGCAGTATGACACCTGCACAGAGAAGATCCGAGCTGTAGAGAGAGCTGGATGGAGATAGATTGAAGTCACTCTTCTGCATGGGGGTGAAATCAATGCAGGAGAGTGGCGGCCATCTCTCTCTCTTCCGGTTGATGCTGATATACATCTTCTCCATCGGTATTCCGACTAGAGAAGATGTTGTAGCTGCTGAGAATCGTATAGCTCCTGCCCTATGAAACCTCCGGCCTCTGAAGAGAAGTTATTAGCATAAAGACATAGAGACAACGCTACTTCTTATTACAACACTTTTATTCATTCCTTGTAAGAAGTACAGATACAAGGGTGAATAGTAAAATACTAACTGGAAATCCTCAGGCCCATGATTTGGAATGTATCGCAAAAACAGGCAAAGGAAAGAACTGAGGAACAAAGAGGAACATGGTCCTTTTATACCTTGGACCTGTGTACACCTGTGAGGTGTAACCAGGTCCAAGTGACCATGGTCCTTTACGTATCAATCCGCCACTTGGGCATGAGTCAGAAAGGTGAGTCAGAGAGGAGGGAGGGACGGTTGAGAGTTGTTTACCCCCCAGGCTATGGTTTTGGCGGGATCACGATTTACAGGGTGTTACACTAGTCACACATCCATACCATACAAACAGTTTGCACTGTGACACATACAGAAACACCAAATATTTTATACAGTGACATACGAACGACCATAAGTTTAAAGTTGAACAGACTTGACTGTAATAAATTAATTATTTTTAAAAAAATGTGTTCCTTGGCCTGCAAATGTCAACTGTCAGCATCTTATAATTATACAGCTTTTTACCCTATTTTTTTTTTCATTAAACTTAAACCGATCTGGTGACCTGTCCAAACGGCCATTATAAGTTTTTTTTTCCAAAGCTAAAAAAAGCTAATGAGAAATTAAATGAGTTGTTGTTTTTTTCTTCAAAGATGTTTTAAAATGACTTTTTGATATACGAGGGTTTTTTTTTGCTAAAAAAAAAACTTGTTTATAATAATTATTATTTGACTCAGCTCATTAATTTTTTTTTTCTTCTATTTTGATCTAAAAATGTTTCGTTTTTTAAAATTTATATCCAATTTAAACAACATTTCTTTCTAGTTCAATTAACAATGATTTTAAATATGTTTTAAAATATTTTACCATTCAATTCATATGTCAAGGAGAGAATTTCTTTTTACTGTTTTTAATTCATGATTTATAAATATAAATAACTGTTTTTATAGGAATTGGCACTATGAAAAATTCGGTTCCTTTTTTGTTCTGGACACTAGACTTTTTAATTTGAAAGAATGGATAGTAAATTGGAGGCTTATTCCTTGTAATTGTTCCTGTCATTTTCTTATTTGCTGACCCGACCTAGTGTTTAAAAAAAACTGGTGCAATGTCAGTCCAATAAGCTACACTTTGTGCAATTAGCCAAATTAATCACACCCACACACTCTCACTCATCCAACTTGTTCAACAGAAGGAGAAAAAAAAAGATTATGGATGAAGATTAAATGACAAGTTAACCATCAAACTACAAAAAATATATACATGTACTGTATCATGTCCAGTATATAGAAATGTTTTCTGAAACCCCCACCACTCATAACAATGTATGTCACTTCATATTTCAACTTTTGATAATACCATATTTCCCATGAGAAGTACATTTCTGTCTTAACAATTTCCTTCTTCTTAATATTGTACATGACAATTTAGACATTCTTATCCTTTTTTGGTACATTTTTTTTTTGCTTTATGTGTTACACAAATTCTACTTGATATGAAATAATAGTGCTTGAGTAGTTTGTTTTTTTTTTGTAAATTGAGGCCACCTTCTCGTTTTCTCGAGATTAGAAAATAACATAATATTTTAATTCCTTCCAGCAAAAGCAGCAGCAACATCAGCACTCCACCCACATAACATACTTTGGTTTCCAACATCTGAGGTAATAATATTCACTTTCAACATTGAAAGTCCATTTGGTGTAGTCAGAAGAAAAAAAATGAGGGAATTTTTATTTTTACTCAATGAATTCTGTGACCCCCTTAGCTATATTAGCACGTGTGTGTAAGGGGAGAGTGCATGATGGGATAGAAAAAGTCTACTCAAACAGGCAAACATCGAACCTCAAACACACCTATGTATGCAATGCATTGCATCAGTGTGTGTTTGCATTAGTGTCAAGTTACTCAAGTATGTTTTTCTGCTCTTCGGAACCATCATCATCATTGGAGTAATTCTTTCTTATATTTTTCAACTAAGATTTGGTGACAAAATTCCTTTTTTTTTTTACCACGTTTAAAAAAAAAGATTTCAGAAGTTAGGATTTTAATCAAAATGTTTTGATATAGTTCAACTTATTTTTACTTGGACATTGATCAAGGCTAAAAAATAGTTCATTCATTTTTAGAAGCACATTTTTAGAAAGGTGGTGATATTCTATGATTGGTTATCATGATATGTGTAAAAAAACATACTAAGATAGTTTAAAAAGTGAAAAAACGAGAAATCCTTTTGTCATAGAAAAGCTTAAAAAATCTCATTATGTAATTGAATTATTCTTTTGGTTTCAAATGTACATATATTTTGAATTTCTTTCAGAAGTTGTTTCTAAACAGCAAATGAATTCAATCTAGGTTTAATTTGGTTTTAAAGTGTAAACGCCCAACGAACTCTAGTTATTCTTTCGTTCATGTGCAAAATGAAGAGAGAAGAATAAAGAGAAAATGAAACTAGAGGGTAGACTAGAGTATTTTTTTTTACAAAATAACCAAACTTTAAGCAGATATTGATTAATTTTTAAAAAGTTTTATTTTGAAAATACTATTATTAAGGGATTCTAGTTTCTAGCGAACGAATTCGAAAATGAAATTTTATAAAACATCTTAATCATTCATAATTTATTTCTTTCTTCAGTATGAAAGGTGTCATATTTTTCATGGTGGCCACCTTCATTTCCTTTGGATTGACGGCTTCATTCCAAGAGGTGTCCGAAGATGACATTTGCTATGGACTTCACGTGAATAAATTGTACTGCACGTGTAAACCGACAGACGTGGACGTTCGAGGAATCGACTGTTTCGTGTTATCCGATTTCCCAGCCACTGATCCTCTTTGGCGAGCTTTTCATCCGTTGACCAAACTAGAACGGATTTCTCTGTTCTCTCAACAGGAAGGGATTTTGACGTATGTTCCAGTGGAGACACTTCGACATTCTGTTGATGTCATTGAGACATTCGAAATCAAATACGGAGCTATACAAAACATTCCCGCTTACACCTTCTTGAACTCTACATCAGTTTTAGTCATCGATTTGGCCAATAACGGCATTGAAACTCTGAGCCGTCACGGGTTTTCCTACTTATCAGCTCTCAAAGAATTACACCTGAGCGAAAATGAGCTTACGATTGTCAAAAGGGATACTTTTGTGGCTTTGCCCAGACTAAGCCTTCTGCTTCTTGACCGAAATCGAATCAGAACGATCGAAGATTCGACTTTTGCCGAGCTCGTAAGTCTTCAGGAGTTGACTCTCATGAAAAATGAATTGCGTCTACTTTCTCCAGGTATGTTCGACGGTCTCGGCTCTCTGAAACGTCTGGAACTAGGAATGAACAAGATAATACGACTCGAAAATGGAGTTTTTAGCAAACTGACTCAAGTGCAAGAAATTAATCTTCGAGAGAACCATTTGACAATTATCGAACCGGATGCATTTCGAGGCCTTTCCAATCTGATGAATCTTTATCTAAATCGGAATCAGTTGGTTCGCATCGAAGATAACACTTTCCGTCGTCTCCTTTCACTTCGGTATCTGGATCTAAGGTTCAACAGCTTGACGACACTGTCCGAGAATGCGGTTTCTTCGCTACGCTTGCGACAAACCAACAGTTCTCAGGTTTATCTGACTGGTAAGTTCTGATCATTGTAAGTTATGATTTACATAATGTTATTATTTTTTTCTAAAATGAAGCCACAATATGTTGCAATTATTTTACTTTCTTTTGACCAAGCTTTAAGCAGTGGCGTAGCTAGATTTTTGGCACCCAGCAGCAAAAATCTTTAGTGCGCCCCCAATTTTATTTATTAAAAAAATAGAAGGTCGGAAGTAAACGAAAGTTGCACTTTTCAGTTACAGAACCTGGTTAGTGGTTAGAATTCAAAGGTGAAATCAGCATTTATCATAACCTTTACTAAATTTTTACTAAAAGTGCATTTTTTTTCTGGTTGCCGTACTAATCAATACTCTGTTAACATTTCGCCCAAAATTTGCCTGCGACCCCCCCCCCCCCCCGCGCAGTTGCGGTGTCGGCGACCCCCCAGTTACGGCCATGGCTTTTAAGTGTTATAAAAGCTAGAAGGGTACCTTAAGTCTATTACTTAAGGGTATTTTCATATTGATATCTTTCAAAATAAGCTTTTTATGTGAGTTTGAAAATGACCCAACTTTAGCAGACGATATGTTTAATCTTTGTCTGTAAAAAGTTTTATTTTTAAAGATGTCAACATGAAAACACAATTAAGTGATTGAACCGCCTACTTTTCTCTTAATTTTTCTCTTGAAAGATAGACTAATTATTAATTAGAATTCGAAAATGAGTTGTTCATGAAACATCTGACGCTCGCTCCTAAGTGTAAACATAGTGAGATTATTTTCAAACTTCCAAACAAAGTTTTATTTTTAATGAATAATGACGTGAGCATGAAAAATGCTTTTTATCATAATCGTTTAGGCCTTCTATTCTAGTTTCTAATGAATTTTGATTTTCGTTTTTGAATAAACAATATTCTGTTTTCTTTATAACTTTCGCGTAACTTTTAAAAAGTCTTAACTATTTCATCACATGCATGCAGTCTACATCTATTAATTTTAAAAAATTTAACTTTGCAAAAGTTTTTCTTTATAAAAAAATAAATAACAGGCGTCTTATTTAGTTGAAAATTTATTAGTGTCATAAATATGCATATTTAATTCATCCGGATGTGACCTACGCGAGAGTCACTCTGTTTAAACCCATATAACAACATATTTTAAACAGAAGAAAGAAAAAAAAAACCTCGCTTACAAATAATGTATATAAATAATGTTTTTATTACTATAGCGTCTGACAAGCTGTAATTAAAGGGTTAAGATTTCCATTCAGATTGCAATCCAGACAAATTTCTGTTTTCTATTGAATTTAAATCAGTTAACTTCATTTTAATCCCATCACTGAAAGTGAGAACTTTTTTTGTTATTTTAAGACATTAGTTCCCTATAATGAGCCCCTCTATTTCCGAATGTCATTTATGTTCATTTTAATTTGTGTGAAAAATATATTGTTGCGATGGCAAAAAAAAAAAAGAACTGCGAAATTTAATCGCAAATTAGTTATCAGTACATGAGAAATTGTTTATTAAATAATTTTTCTATACATGTATAGTATAACAGGCATAACTTGAAGAACGCTTTTTGCGAAAAAAAAAAAGCTTTTAAAAGAATTTCAAGATATAAAAAAAATTACATAGATCTATATATTTTCATTATTGATATACAGTGGAAACCGTTTAAAAAGCCCAGGTTACGATTATAACTACTAAGTGCGGCGCAAACGATAATACGGAAGAGTGACGTTAAAATGACACATCACAGCAATCAATACATTGAGATCACGTGATTGAGATACACGATATTGGCTGTGACATCGTTTTGACGTCACGATTCCGTATTACCGTATTTACCGCCACTGACCTAGTCGTATGACCGTAACTACACCTTAACACATAAAATCGGATAACACGAAATATATGTTTAGTCCATTGTATTAGAATATAGCACAATAACAATAACAATTCTTTTAACGCAAGGTGGAATGGCTTCCAAAGTTGACAAGTGAAAAGTTTGAATTAGAATGTTTTATTTTCTTCTTACATTATTAATAAAATCGTTAAATTTTTTATCATTTTCCAAATTTTTAAAAGTTATTCTGTATACTTTTCCTTTGCTATTTTAATTTAAAACAACTATTTCTTTAAAAAAAAAAAGAAGTTGTCTAAAAAAAACGTACTATTTTTTGGTTATATGAAAATATAAAAGTAGTTTACATATTTTATCTGGAAGTGGCTTGAGTTGCTTTAAAAGGGGGTTGAGTATTGGTGCCGCGGCGTACCACCCAACCGCGTGTGTCCTCCTCATACACCTACTGTATAATATCCTGTACACTGTACTAACAAACACTTAAGTATTTCATCTTCTAACGTTTCAGATAACTCAATCCTTGTTTATTGTTTGCATCACGAATTTCAATTGAGTTGTTCTTTATACACACAATGCAAAAGCAATAATTCATGTGATAAGTCGCAACGTCAATTTTATTTTATTCATTCTGTCAACGATTATGGAATGTCGTCCAACTTAATAAAATCATTACAATGTTACGAGGGTTTTTTTGTTGTTGTTGTAAATTTATACATAGTTACAGAGATACAACTATTTAAGTCAGTCAGTAAGCCCTATAGGAATTAAAAAGTGTAGAGTTGAGTGGTAGTATTTTTTATTACATATTTTAAAATAATAAAAAAATATTATGGCTGTTTGAAAAAGATAAAATTATGTTTTTAATTTTCAATAATATTGTAATGGTTTTATTTTTCAAGATAGATCGTCAGACATGCTACATACACATCAATATACTTTTACACACACAATTTGCACCTCAACTTTCAAACATATTTTGAATTTCTTTTAAATTATGTATAAGAAAAATTATTTTATGAACTACCTAAACAAAATTCAGCCAAAACCTACTGTTATCAGTATTTGGAACGTTTTTTTTTAAGGTTTTAGTTACAAATGATTCATTTTTAAGTTTTTATTGAGACTCACGTGTAAAAAGATGCCATCAACTTTGTATATAACTTTGTATTTAACATATAAAAATACTAATATATCTTAAAATGCATAACAAACGAAAAAAATTATTTTTTGTTCTAATGTTTCGGGAAGTGAAAGAATGGATTTTAAAAGCCTAAATTACACTTGAAAAACTTTTGTTACCACCTCCCCATTCCTCCTCCATTTAAATTCAACTTCTTGTTAGTTGTTTTTTCTTCTTTGTTTGTTGGCATCATTTCAATTCATTCCAAGACGTGTTAAACTATTTTTTTGTATATTTATTTTAAAATGGATCGTTTTGCCTCTAATGTAAACACTGTGACAGGTGTAATAGACCTTATTTAATCACTTTTCCCTTGTTTTTTACGAGCATACTTTTAGTTCATCACTTATTACAGTCTGAATTCGTAAGTTTGCTGCAACTATTTGGCAAGATTTTCATTTTAAAATTGCTGTCAGTAAAGGTATTACTATAGGATTCCTTTAGCTGGTTGGTGTACTTGAAAGAGAGTATACTCTCTTTCAAGTACACCAACCGAGTATAGAAGTTTAGTAAAGGCTTTTTTATTTAATTAATTAATAAAAAAAAACACAACTGTATTTCCTTTTTATCATGTGTGACAGCTATGTCAGAAAAATTGAATATTTAAATTAATTTCAGCTGTTCATTATGATAATTTGTTAATTTTCTTGCTGTGTGTTTTCTTGTGCGTATTTTTTCTCTCTCGATCTCTTGTGTGTTGGATGCATATATGTGTGAATTAAGACTGTCAGTGACAACTTATTTATTCATTACTGTGTATATATGAATATTATTATTACTGTACATGTATGTGTGGCCAGTTTGAAACCATTAGCAATTTTTTTAAAGTGTTTTATAGTAGTAGGTTATTAGAATTTTTATGTTGGTGTTGTGTTTAATTTCGCGTAGGTGTTTTTCTTTGGAATCCTACAGCGTATTCCACTTTAAAGTTGAGTGTTTAGATCAGTGGTTCCCAAACTTTTTTTTTTGCTCACGGCACAGTATTTTTGGTTGAAGAAATTGCGGCTCACGGCACACTTAGTGTCATAGCACACCCCTTGAAAACCCCTATTTTAATGCGTATGTGTAATAAGAAAGTATTGTTCATTTTGAATTTTCTAATATTTAGTTAAAATTTAATTGAAAATATTAAATTATACTAACACATTGAATATAACATCTGACATTTCGTGGCACACTTAGCAAATCATTTGGGAATCATTGATTTAAATGAATATACAGTATATAATATACAATATCAAGATAACATTTCATGCTTGTCAGCTGTGTAGAAGTTAGTTTCTGAAAAGTGTATTCTACACTAAATATTTGTATTTCAAATTTCTGTTTCATTTTTTACAGAATACATGTATAGTAAAAACTGCTAAAAAAAATAGGAGACCTATTTCGTAAAAGTATTTTCAGTGCGTTCCGAAATTAACTTTCAAGTAAGATTTTTAAAGATCTGAACCGAATTTATGAGATTTATTTAATGTGTTTTCTTTTTGGTTTAATTGAGAAATGGAGTGTTTATTGTTATTATTTGTTTTTTTTCTGTCTTTTCTAAGAATTTGTGTTTCTAACTAATCTACTACATGTGTGAATTCAGTTGTGTGTAATTCTATAACAACAAACAAAGAAAAAAACAACTTGAAAGGGTTTTTATTAATAGTGAATTGAGAGAGTGTGTGTGTGTGGGACTTATTATGGTAACCTCTCAGCTCAGCTGCAACTTGGAATTTTGTTTATATTTGGAATAAAGGTTTTGTGTGGGATTTAGGGGACATAAAAGTTCGGGACTTTCTATTATTTTCTTCTTCCGTTTGTATATATGTTATATAATAAGACAGACTGCTTGGCGTTACAAATTTGGAAATGAAAAGAAAAAAGGCCGAAGAATATATAACATTTCGCCCTTTTCAGGAATCTCTTCTTGACTCTTGATTACTTTTTTGACTCTGGTTATTCTGCAATTCAGAAACATATTTTAAGGAGAAATTGAAAGTGTTAGAAACTAGAATGATAGCTTAATCACTTAATAGTATTTTTTTTTATTCTTGATGATATTTCTCAAAATAAACTTTTTTATAATAACGTTTTAAACTTTTAATACTAGTTGTAGTTAGAAAAATATCTTCTAATTAAAGGTGGGTCATTTTCAAACTGAAATAAAAAGTTTATTTTAAAATATATGAACGTGAAAATATTCTTAAGAGATTGGGTTACCCTTCTAGTTTCTTAAATATTTTCTCTTGAGTTTTGCTTCTGAATTACAGAATAACAAGACTTCGAGGGGTGTGCTTATGATTAACAAACACCGCTTAAATTGGCCTAATTTACCAAAAAATAATTATTTTTCTATATTTTGCAGAAAATAAATTCGAGTGTGATTGTCGCATCAAATGGATGTTGGAAATGGCCAAACTAAAGAAATACGACGAACTGAATCAGTGGAAATTAGTCGAATGCAAACCACCACCTGCCAGCGAAATGGAACAAATAATTGAAGTTAAGAAAGGAATACGTAGGCCTATTGGTAATAGTAACAAGGGTAGTCGAGATGACATCATAGATCAGGTAGCTAATGATAGACCTAGTTTAATGGGTGACAGTGATCGAATTCCTCTGGAAGATGCGGTTTCCTATATTGAATCAAAGACAAATTGTCTAGTAGAAACGAAATTGAAAATGAAAAGTTCATCTCCTTCATCTTCTTCTTCAAGTGTTGTTCAAAATCAAGTGTATTCTGTAAATACTAGTAATGTTTTACTAGTTAATTTCTCAACTATTGGGTTGTCTTTGCTGATGTTTGCTCTCTTTGATTATTTTAATAAGTAATTTTTATGTAATTAAAAACTTTCTTTTACTGGTGCCAAATTATTAAATTTTACTTTTTATCTTTACATGTTTTGTGCTGAGTGTTTGTTTCTACATCATAAATATATTTATTATTAGTGATAATTTTTAGGACAAACTTTAATGTTGTTTAAGTATGGTTTGAGGAATTTTTTAGTTTGATTTAAGGTGGGAACACTTCTAGCTAATTAAAAAGTTGTTACTAGATGGCGTTTTAACCGAATTACAAAGTGTTCTAATAAAAAAAAAATTGGTTAATTAAATTAGTATGAACTCGACTTGAGTTTGACCTTTTTTCACAAAATAAATTTAATTCTTATCGATGAAAATAAATGAAGCTGCATGATATTTTTTTATAATTATATTGAGTCATTTTCGATCATTTTTTTTCAATTAATGAAATCGCTACGGTTTTTCCATAATTGATAGCACGATATCTTTCAAAATAAACTTTTTTATTTTTAAAAGGCGACCCATAGTCACCAATTTTGATGAAAATGAAATTGTGTGTAGGGATTACAAAATAATTAGACCCTTATTTTTGTTTTGCCATATGACCATTATTTCTTGAGAAAACAAATCCCGAAGTTTGGGTATCTGACGCAAAAATGCATTTTTCTGTAAAATTTTAAAATTCAATATCTCGTAAACTGTAACAGATTTTGTATGAAATTTTTAGGGTATCATCTACATATTATATATTAACACGGTATATATTCATTATTGTTGGTATTTATTTATAAATTGGAAGAAAAAAAAATTCCCTAAAAAGTTGCGAATTTTGAAAAATGTGGCTTTTTTGATGCCCTGTATAATATAAAAGAAGTTAATATGTATTAATAAACGCAAAAACTACTGAAAACAAACATCACATTTTGCCGAAAATTGTCATTTTCATGGGTTTTTGATCTTTGAAAAAAAAGTGGTTCTGCAATATTTACAAGTCTGAATTTTTTTGTAAACATGCACCAACTAACCTGGAGAAAAGGCCCTATAAAGGTGCCCCCGGGGGCACCGTGCCACCCCCCTCTCTTTTCTCAGAGAAAAAGGACCTATAAAGGGGCCCCTCCCGGCCATAGGCCACCCCAGAGGAAAAACTCTAAAAAAAAAAAATTCCGTAGCTTTTTAATTTTGTTTTAAGCTAATTAAAAACATTCTGTTGCTTTTAATTGATGCATAACTAAATTGAATAGATGAATTAGTAATTAAGAATAATTCCGTTGTGTTCCAAGTAGTTTACAATAGTATTTTATAGGCGATGGAATTCCGCAGTTTGTCTATATTAGGCTTCCGTAGGGAAAGGAAACTTGTCTGCAAGTCTGTAAAATTTTAAAACACAATATGACATGAAAGGTAATATTTTGATGATACACTCTGCCTATACTAACTTTCAAAATTCTGCGGCACACCTTTGTGAATCAGAGAGAACCCTAGCCTTCTTCTTCATGCCTGACCAGATTTCAGCTTTAAATTTGAGCGGGAAGAAAATCCCAAAATGCTTTGCAAACTTTTTTTTAAAAAAACGTTTACCACTAGGCGGCGCTTTATCCGACTATTGGTTTAACTTGGTTATAGAAATGAGACTGAACGTCACTGAAGAAGTTGTAAACCAGAAACAGGTCTAGGTATTGTTTTTCGTACATTTTTCACCAGATTATTAATAAATTTATATCCACGTGTGTTTTCAATCATTTTTTTACTAGCGTTTGCCCATTAGAATTATTAAAGCGCATGCGCATTACCATCTTGTCGTTTTATATAGGAAAGTGATGGCAGATTTGCTTTAGCAGCGCCATCTATTGATCACCAATGGAAACTGCCGATGAGCGCGTTCACTATAGGTTAGGTTAGGTTAGTTTTCCTATATAAAACGATAAGATGGTAATGCGCATGCGCTCTACTAATTCTAATGGGCAAACGGCCAAACGCTAGTTTTTTTTTATTTTCTTCTAAAAATGGTTTGCTGTTGTGTACCTTACTGTAAGTCGGACCAATCTAAAACAAAAGGAGTAAGTTTTCATGAAATACCAAGTGTTGCTGCCCTACGAGATAAATGGCTAAGAAACATAAGAAGGAAAGATTGGACGCCATCAGATCGGTAATTAAAAGTAATTGAAATTAAATTCCTTTTTTTCTAGCGCAAATGTAAAAAATAATGTTTTTCGTTATAGGTCTGTTGTTTGCAGTATCCATTTTGAGGCAACTGATTTTATGACGAGCACAAAGTATAAACGGTTACTGCCAGGAACAGTTCCAACAGTTTTTCCTGACTATCCTGGTTACTTGCAAAGAGCTGCAGAAAAGAAGCCACTTCGAAAAGCGCCAGTAAGAAGGTCGGCATTATTAATCAAGAAGAAAAAAAGGTCAACAGTTAGTAAGTTTTTTTTTTCTCTTGATGTCTACTACTAATATATGGTGCTAAATATTCACATTGAATGTTTGAAATTAGGTTGTAAATCAGCTATACACGAAGGTTCACAAATTGACAAAACATTGGAGCATGATGATTGCAAAGATAATTCGGAAAATGTACCTACGGTGGAACAAACTCCGCCAAAATGCATGACTCGACTAACGGATGTTTCTTTGTTGCCCACATTACACCAACTACAGTTTCCACGAATTGTCAAAAAATCGAAAAATAACTGCAAAGATAATTCAGAAAATAGGCTCACTTTGGAACAAACCTCATCAAAAAGCATAACTCAACCAACAGGTGACTCTTTGTTGCCAACATTACAGGAACAACCGTTTGCGATTTGTGACCCAACGCGATCTCCACCAACCATGCCTTCGTCGTGTGGCCGTCCAAAGCGCTCACCTGAAGCTGCCAAGCTAATAAAATCTTTACAGACACGGGTTTGCCGTCAAAAAATACTTATTAAGCAACTGAAAGAAAAGAAATCGAGGACAAAGAACAGTATTAACTCTTTAAAAATGAAGATTAAGTCCTACAATTTAGATCATATTGAGGCTGATGCAAAAAAGGAAAATTTTAAGGCTATTTTTCTTTTGGATCAGATGTCACAATACTCTAAAAGTAAACCAAGATTTAGCGAGCCAACTTTAAATCATTGTTTAATATGGCGAATGAAATCTCCCGAAAGTTATGAACATTGCAAAAAGAAGATAGTCACTCTTCCATCGCGGGCAACTCTCCAACGGTGCTTAGCATCTAGTTGCTTTCAAGTTGGGATTACATCTTTAATTCATGAAGAATTGGACATGGAGGCAAAATCTCTTCCAGAAGAACCACACCATATTGGGAGTATTGTGGTTGACGAAATATCTATTAAACCAGTGTCTAAGTAAGTAAAACAAATGGATCAGTAAGTCATTTTTTGTAAAAAACAAAAACAATGCAATTTATGAGATTGTTTTTTGTGTTTTATAATAGCATTATTGATGAAGTTGAGATGAGTTCAGTCATAATGGAAGCTGTTCACTGCATCCGGGAATAGAGAACTTCACTCTAGTGTTGAATTTATCCTGTTTTACTTTTGTTGTTGTTTTTCAATGAAATAAAACGTAATAAAATGTAAATAAATTTCATTTATTTTTTTTTTTCATTAAAAAATATCAAAAAATTGTATGATTCTATTTCATTCAACTTGTCCACCGCCTACTGTATGAAATATTTGAAGAAAAAAAATTCACTCTGCAAAGGATAGAACCTATGACCAACATTACAATGGAGCTGAGTGCCTGAGACACTAACCAAAGAGCTTCTAACATTGTAATATGGTATTGAAGCTCTTTGCACTAACCACTACACGAGCAAGACAAGAACATGTCAAGTTTTTTTTTTTTTTTACTTTTAAGGCCGTTTTTATAAAAGCGAGTGTCACAAAAAAACGTGTTTTTTGTTTAATTTTCTTATTAATTACTATTTATTATTTTTAGCTGCCAATGATTTTGGCAGGTTGAATCTACATGTAGTGCGAAAGTTCTCAAAAAGTCTGGGAATTGGTGCCTTTAGGCTGCCATTGCTTCCTAAACTACTAGGAGGCTGTAGTACTGCGATGGAAACTTAACTAAAACCGTGGATAATCGTCCTTTTAATAAAGCGCCGTATTTGTGATAACGTTTTTAAATCTTTTTGGAGTGCTCGGTGTTAGCTCTAATGAGTTAGTTATTTTTAATATTGTTTTTTTTTTTCCGTAGTAGCCAGAAAGATAGTTCAAGAATGGATTCCTTCTTTTTGGGTGAGCTAAAAGTAAAGAAATTTCACTAATTTCGATTTATTTCTCATCATTTATTTATTTCTTAAACATCTTCAATGGTTTTAGTGTCATTTTAAGACGAAAAATCGGTGAAAAACTGAATGATAACGACTGATAAAACGAACGTCTTATTTATTCGCATTCTTTTTAGACTTCATTTTCGTTCGAGATTTTTTTTTTTCTTTTATAGAGATCACCATTTTATTATGATCGCTCGTATTTCGTTGTAAATGACGTTCTAACATTCATTTTTCACGGCGAACATTTTTTATTTTGTCACAGAAACGATGAATTGTTGAGTTTTGTTTTGTGTTTCAAGTGGACTAATAAAACGATGACGCCACGTAACTGAGAGAAACGAAGTCATTTTATAAACCACGTTGGTAAAGTGAAGTAAAAACAATATCGAAAATGTAAACATTCTTACTGTTTTTTTTTTTATAAGTCTAATCTATATTTTTCAGACAATGGCAGAGAAGAACGGCGTCGAAACGTCGATGGAAGTCGAGGGAAACGACGATCAAACAGACATCGGAAACTCGGGACCGAGTCGTAAGAAACAGTGTAATGGTCAAAGAGGACAAAGCGTTTGTTCGAAAGACGGAGAAGAAAAGGAAGAGATGAACGGTTCTCACAAGAGGTGTATCAGAAAAGACGACAGTGGAATATCAGAAAGAGACGACGACGTCGATGATGACATCGAAGTCACTATAGAAGGTGGTGATCCTTTTTCTCCTCGTATTAATGAGAGCGGAGTCGCCAAGGACATAAGAAGGCTGAATGTCGGTACAACCGATGTAGTTAGCGATAAGAGTAGTCCTGACTCTGGTCATAACGACGTCAGTTTCGTTCCTGCTGACGACGAGGAAGCAGCGAACGTCCCTTCGACAACGGCCGAAGCGTCTTCTAAACGAGAAAACGAAGTCAGAACAGACGATGGAGGAGGAGGAGGAGGAGAAGAAAGAGTAGAAGGAAATGAAGAAGAAGAAGCCGAAGAGCAAAAGTTTTCGGATGACGATTCGTTAGATAACTACTCGTTTAAGAGCGACGCGGCACAGATGACGTCTTCGGACGACGAGGAACGGTATCCACTGAAACCGAAACCTAAGCACAAATGGTTTCTGTGTTCTGAGGTTCTGAAGCGCCAATATGGCATCAGCAATAACTATTCAAACGATCTGTTTCGACTAAGAGCTTACGGAAGCCTTCATATGGTCGAACGGCTCGAACTAATGTACAAGATGAAGCGACACGAAGGCTGTGTCAATACGCTTCACTTCAACGCTACCGGAACGAGACTAGCGAGTGGTTCCGACGATTTAAATGTTATTGTCTGGGACTGGGCCATCGGTGAACCGGTGTTAATCTACGATAGTGGTCATAGGAGTAACGTGTTTCAGGCGAAGTTTATGCCTCTAGGAGGTGATTGTCATGTTGTTAGTTGTGCACGAGATGGTCAAGTCCGATTGGCTGAATTGTCGTCGACTGGTGTTTGTAAAGGAACGAGAAGAGTTGCCAATCATCGCGGGCCGGCTCATAAAGTATGGGATCCCTCTTTTTTTTTTAAGTGTTATTCTCTGCAATTGTCGGTTTGAAATTCATGTAGAAGGTTGTTTTGTTTCTTTTTGAAAACAGTTGGCTCTGGAACCGGATTCTCCGCAGACGTTTCTTAGTTGTGGCGAAGATGGAGTCGTTTTTAAAGTAGATCTCAGGGAAAGCAAACCTGAGAGGTTATTTATTATATTATATTTTTGGGCGGGAGTTACGTTCATATTTTTTTTGATACTTTACCACTATATTGTGCTCTTGCCAGAAAAAAAAAATGCACGTATCATAGTTAAATATAAGCCTCGCTAAAGAAAAGGAAATATTAAAAGATGTCAAAATTCAAATTCAAAAATAACGGATATCTTTTTTTTCCCTCGACTATGTTCTTCATAATGCTTTCATTAATTTAACAATTGATATACGAAGAAAGCTGAATACAGAAATAAATAGGTGGTACATAAGTGACATACGTCATATTTTCTTTTCTTGCAAGAGCTATAATCATATCAGATGTATGTTATTCAACATCCTTATGCGCCAGCCAATTATATCCTGAAAACTGGAGAATCAAACAGAATGACCTGTTAATAGGGGTATATTGTGTATTTCGTTTCTTTATGTCTACCATGAGCCATAAGCTGTATACGAGTGTATAGTTGACGAGAGCTTTATATACCAGTATATTATTTCTATTATGCAAGAGTGCTTTGCTTAAGAGCCTAGACATTCCAGTGTGCCACGTACTGCTTTACGTCATAGACGCATTTTGAAGTGAAGTTTGATGTGTTAAAAAACATGAGTTTTGATTCTAAACACCTTTGATGCCGTTACATTGAACTTGGAACAATAATTTAAGTTGTATTCGCTTCTTGCATGTTGTGGGCCGGGTATTAATGCATTTTGGTTGGAGTGAGTATATTCAAAGGGGTTTTTATTTTGTACCCTTTTTAATTGGCTCCACCCATGTTAATATTTCATTTATCTCAAAAAGGTCCATTTTGCTAGCTACCTTTCCGTTCTTCAGAAACATTTTTTAGCGTATGTGTATTTTTCGATATGTTCTTCGTGGAACATCAAAATTGATAAATTCTCTTGGCACGAACAACTTCAGTGTGTCTATGCTCTGAAAGCTACGTATGGTGTATAAATCTTAAAACAGTTTTTTTTTTCAATTATATTGTTTATTAGAAAAGTTAATTTCATTTACTTTATATGTGAAAAGAACGTTTTTCAATTTTACGAATTGCTTTCTTCTTTTTCGTTTTAGGCTTTTAATATGTAAAGAGAATGAACGTAAAGTGCCCCTTTATACGATATTTGCCCATCCGAGTAATCCTAACGAGTTTGCGATCGGTGGAAAGGATCACTTCGTTAGGCAAGGCGAAATTCTAGTACTAAATTGCTGCATTTCACTTTTGTTTAAGATTTTTTATGTTTATTCGCAGGCTATACGATCAGCGTCAGATTGGTCAGGGGAACGGTGTTCTAAAGAAGTTTTGTCCACACCATGTGGTAGTGAAAAGACTTCATAATTAGAAAAAGACAAAATTTGATTCTTATACTTATACTTTGGTTTTTTCATATTGTTTCAGCTCAGTAGTGATATCCGTGCAAACGTCACTTGCCTAGTTTATAACCACGATGGGTCTGGTGCGGAAAAGAAAATTATTTTTCAAAGCTATAATGAAACGATTTTTTTTTCTCTTCCTATTTTTTGTTTATCAGAGATTTTGGCCTCTTATAATGACGAAGACATTTACACTTTTGATACGAGTCATTCTGATGGTGCCGACTTCACTCACAGGTATCAGGGCCATCGTAATAGCGCCACAGTCAAAGGCGTCAATTACTTTGGACCAAATAGTGAGTTTGTTGTAAGTGGTAGCGATTGTGGCCATATTTACATGTGGGAACGAGGGAGCGAGTCTATTGTTCAGTTTATGCCTGGTGATGAAGGTGGAGTGGTATGTATATTGTTCGAATGTGGGTTCTTGATGCATTCGCTTGGTTTAAGAGGAATGTTTAAAAAAACATTAGGTAAACTGCCTTGAACCTCATCCTCAAATTCCAGTTCTTGCTACGAGCGGTCTTGACGATAACATTAAAATATGGGTTCCTTCGTGCGAAACTCCACCAAAGTTGAACGCTTTGAAGGCGGTTTGTTATGTTTTTTATGTAATATTTATTAATATCCGGGTTGGAAGAAATTGTGATTTAATAAAAAAAAATGCAATTTATGTTTAAATGAAATATTTTAAATTTAAAAATTAGTATAGAAATTATTTAAGATGGTTTTAAAGTGCCTCAAACTCTTGTTATTTCTGTCTTTCAGGAGTTCAGGAGCACAATTTTCAAGAAACTTGAAAGTGTTTTAGAAACTAGAAAGGTGGCTTAAATCACTTAAGTGTAATTTCATTTTGATATCTCTTGAAATGAGCTTTTTATGTCAGAGTTTGACAATGACTCAATTTTAATTTGGAAGATATTAGTATGAAAATACTATCAATTTAAGTGATTCAGCTACAGTTCTACTGTAGTTTCTAACATAACCGTCAATTTCTCCTTAGTGTTGCTCTTCCAAAACGCCAGACTAACAAAAGTTTGAATATCAGTTTTTCGCAAAACATTTTAACTATTTTAAAACTTAAAAAGTGCATAAATGGGTTAATTATGATTATTTTAATATGCAAATAATCAAATTAAAATGCGTTTATATGAAATTTTATCAATTTATATGATAAAAGTCTCATAATAAATATGTCTTCAACTACTATAAATTTTAACAGTGAACTTTAAAATGAAGTTCAATTTAATTTACACTAAAATTAACAATTTAAAAAAATCATTTGATTTAAATTCAACAACTCTGATGATGATGATGATGATTGTTTAACAATTAGTTAATTAAACGATTAAAACTACAGGTGATAAGAATGAATCATAAGGAAAGGGACGACGACAGACGCAGAGAACCTGAAACAATCGATGGTCAGATGCTTTGGTTTTTGATGCACCATTTAAGGCGGTCTGCACGAAGACGAGTTAGTTACCGCAAGAGTATTTTGGTACTTTCGAAAATTGCTGCTTTTGACCTCTTAAAATGTCGTTTTGTTTAGGCTCGACAAGAAGGACAGAGAATCGAAGAGGACTCTTCTTCCGATGAAGAAGAAACGAATTCTGATGAAGACGAAGATGGAGTTCCACCTCCGGTTCAATGTGCTACTTCTTGAGGAAGTGTCTTTGATATTCTTTTTCTAGTTTTAAGGTTTTCGATTGAAGTTTACAGTCGACAACTTTCCTTCCTCGAATCCCCAGATTCCTTTTTTCCAATGCTCGACAATAGAATTATTAAAACAAATGTATAGTTTTGCTAAGATTTTACTTCTTCCAATGGATATTTTTACCTGATGTTCATAAACTCCTTCATTCGTTTATTAGTTTTTTTTTTAGTTCCGTTACGCGTTGAAGCTCAATGGGTTTGCAACTACATTGTTTTCTGAACACGAACCTATTTATATTTCTGCCAAAGATACAGTTGAAAAATTGACTGTAGATCGGAGATATTTTATCCACTAAAGACCTTGTTCGGTAGGTTTACTTATCCGATCATAACTTTAGAGCAACCACTTTCTGGGAACGACAAACGATCAGTGATACTAGCTTTTTGTCGAAATGTGAATGGAATATTCAGGGGGATTTGTTTCATTTATATCTTTTGTTTCTTCAAAGAGTATGTAAATTGTTAAATGAAAAGGAAAGGTAAATTAATAAAAAAAATACTAGTAAACTATTGTGGTTCATAACTGATCTAAATTATAGGATACATGAACTGTGATATACATGTATGAAATCACGTAAATTTTAAATTTAAAGTTGATTCATAGTTCTTTATTTAAGATATTTAATGAACAACTAATTTTCAGGAGTCAAAAAATAATTAGAAATTTAAAGTGTGATAGAAACTAGAACGGTAGCTGAATTACTTAAACTTAAAAGAATGTCATCTGCTTGAAGTTGGGTCACTTTCAAACTCTCATGAAAGCTTATTTAAAATACCTTTTAACAGGCTATCAGCTTGAATAAATATTATTTTCTGAATTATTTTAATAATTCATAGCCTATTAAAGAATCTAACTTTGGTTATAGAAATTTTCGAAAATAATTGTGTGAAACAGGCAAATGTAAACGAAAACGAAGCACACACCATGTTGAATACACGATATTGCATCAGTCCAATCTTTTTTATATAGATTTATACAGTATACATACTGTATGTAGGCAATATTGTGTTTTAATATTGCAAAAGTCAAAGAAATGCTTTTAATTTAAATATTTAAATAAGTATTTTAAGATTAATTTTGTAAATATTTAATTTAAATGCAGATTTATGTTTGTTAGTAAAGGAATTTAAACTTAAGGTCTAAAATTAATGTTAAATACTAATGTTTATTTTTTATCATAATTTTTCAACTACAAACCCCAAAAATGGACAGACTTTTTATGTTTTGAACATTTTATTTGCTTCTTCTTAGTAAAAAAAAATAAGTCTTTATTGAGAATTTTGTGTGAATCCGATGTACAACTGCAATGCAACGAGACCCGAAATAGCAGTGAACGCCGCTTTAAAAGCAAGAACCGTCCAATCTCCGATGCCAAAAGCAACTGTAACGATGCTATAAAAAAGATAAGTTTGTTTATTAAAAGTGATTCACCTAGAAGATGGAAACAACTAACTCACTCAACGACTAGTGGTTTGTAAGTTCCAATCACAAGTAATGTTCCAACGAAAGGCAAGATCGATTTCTTCAGATCGTTTCGACTCCACAACCAAACAAATGTCGCCATTGCAACGTGATGAACCTAAAGATAAATGAAATACGTCAAAACAAAACAGTTAACCATTTATATAGTTGTGTGCAAATCAAAATGTTAAATCATCAAACCAAGCTAAAATTCGATTCTAAGCTCATTTGTATGTATTTCCAGTCGAATTCCATCCCTCTGGCTCCGACCCACAACGGAAGGAACCTAGTTACACCCAATTCGGCTGTTGCCCATCCGATTCCTGCAACAAGGATCTTCAGTTCTCCCTTTCCTGCCACCTGAGACATGATGAAATTGATTCCGACCAAATCCGCAAAATCTATCGTCGTTTTAAAGGTCTCCTATGAGTCAATTGGAAATCAAATGAACACCATATAATTTCGTTAAGTATATATTTATGTTATAATATACTCCTAAGAGGTCAATATGTCCACTTTGTAACAAATCTGAAGAAGGAAAGAAAGTGGCTAGAAAAAGCATCTTTCCCAGTTGTGTTAATAAATAGATTGCTCCAGCCTGAACGCATTTCCAGAACACTCCATAGTCGGGACTATAAGTAAGAGTAAGAATTTTGATTATCATTCGTATCATGTGTTTAAACGGCATCAATTAATGGTGATACTCACAGGCCAGAATACTTGTACGCTAAGAAATATGGTGTATATGCGAGTGCACAACAATTTCCGAAGTGAAACAGGGTCATTTTATTTGTAAAGTAAAAAAAATTTGAACGAAGAAACCCGCGAAAATTGGGTTAAAAAATGGAAAGCAAGAACGCAAATTATGCAAAACGTTCAAAAATGAAATCCGGATAATTTAGTAATCCATCCGCTCAATGTGAGAAAAAGGCTTTTGCCAAAAGCGTTCTTAAATTTCAGTGCCGTGACGTGACTTATCGTGCTGAGCGTGATTAATTTATAAAGGTAAATCAACTCCATGTTAGAAAAAAAGGTCGAAAGTGAATGATAAATCGTCTGCTTTTTTAAGCTAAAATTGAAGACTAATCCCACCTCTCACCCTCACTTCGCTCGCAAGGGATCACGGTGACGTCAGAATATTACGAGATTGGTGCAACATGGAGTCCATGTGATGGAGCAATCCTCTTCTTTTACTATTCTTGACTGTGGTTGGCATTATTGTAAAATGAAGATGGCGGCCAACGATGATTTTAGTTACGGAATGTTATCAAAAAATTCTGGTTTCTCGTCTGCTAGAAGTTCTTTGTGCGATGCTCTTCGTTCTTTGATAGTAAATAACGTAGAATATTACCGAGATGACGTAAGTTCAGTTGGAGAACGTTTTAGTCGGTCATTTTCTCAGCTTTTGACACTTTTGGACACAATTGAAACGGAAGCAAACGAAATTTCTAAGTTCGCGTCCGAATACGATTACGATTCATTGATTATAGGTAATGGTTATCGCAGTTTTGTCTCTATAATCGATTCGTGCGTCGTACGAACCATAGAACTGTGTCGTACGGTTTGTATCGGTCGTGGAACACTTTTATTTCGACGTGAACATTATGTTAGAGAAGTTGAAGCTTATTCTTCGATGTTCGAATGTCTTGTGTGTTCCGTTCGGCTTCTGACGACGCTGAGATCATCCAGCGACCAGCCGACAAGTCTTTTTTATTCGTCACGGGTGATTTCTGGCACCGATCTCCTTCTCGAGGCTGGAAACATCGATGTAACGTCTTTTTACGGACGATGTCTCGGATTTCAGGCAAGTGCAGGTACAAGGTGAATGCACAAAATGCTAATCTATCATTTATATGTTTATTTTTTTACAGTTTTGTGAATCGATGATGAAGCCATTAAAGTTCCTCGCGTTGGCAATGGCTTCGTTTAGCGATGCTTACTTCAGCACGGGAGGAATCGTATCACGTACGACCGGCTCCTTATTCAGTTGTGGAAAGTACGCTTACTATCCGGAAGAAAGGGCGAAGAGGATCGTAGAAGTGACACACAGGGCGTCTGTTGACTTCTGTAAAGCTTTTTGGCTTCTGCAGGAGAATCATTTCGTTCAGGCAGGAATTTTTATTGTAATGTTGTACCTGAAAAACGTTTACATGACGTTTATGCTCTTCAGCACTACTTTTCATCTTCGATGAAACCGTTTAAAACTTTTTTTTGGTTTTAGCATGTTCCTGGGATGTTGTATTCTAATCTGGTTGTGAACAAAGTATTTCAGTTGACTCCCAAGCCGTTGAAATTACCGAAACATAAGATGGGAACATCATTCGTCGAAATTCCGATTCCGTCGTCTCATTTTGCTCCGGCTCCGATCTCGTGTCGTCTACTTTCTGCTTCAGCTCGAGAAGGACAAGTATGGTTTTCTCATAACTGTTTGCTTTTTTTTTCTATTGTTGTTTTTATTGAACTTATCTACTTGTAGTTTGATGAAGAGGAACTTCTCGGAAAGCGTTCCATTTCTGTTATGCCGCCTTCTTCACATCTCGTTATTCACGTCCACGGTGGTGGATTCGTGGCTCAGTCATCTAAGTCTCACGAAGTAAATTCTTACGATATGTTAAGTCTTGGGGAAATGTTTAAAACTCCTTGTTTCGTGGTTTTCAGGTTTATCTTCTCGATTGGGCCACAAAGTTGAACGTTCCGCTAATGTGCATCGATTACTCGTTGGCACCTGATGCTCCTTTTCCTCGTCCTTTTGAAGAGTGTTTTTATGCTTACGCTTGGGCAGTCGCCAATTCGAATCGCTTAGGTAACAAAATAATCTAAAATGTATAAATATTATTCAGAGCATTCATTTAGAGAAAGAAAGTTTGTATTAAGGTAATTTTTAAAGTGTGAACGCTTCTCGAACTCTAATTATTCTGTCATTCAGGTGCAAAATGAAGAGAAACTTTTGTGTTTTAGAAGGGCAGCACAATCACTTAAGAGGATACTTCACAACATTACTTTGAAAAAATCTCCGGAAAAAGCGCTAGCATCGTTTTTCTATTGAGCACATAGACCAGATGTTAAATAAAAAACGTTAATTTTTAAAAATACACAGTATGTTTATTTTTTATATTTAAAGTTGTCCAATTTTTATTTTTAAAAGTGCAATGTACACCTTAAATATATGCTGATCTATTGATAGAATGACAAAAATTGGTAAGTGTCCTTCTATTTTTAAAAAGTATTTCAAAATCGTGAATTTCTAACTCTTTATGTTAAACTCCATTGAGTATGCCCAAATAAGAAAAAAATATCTATTAAAATGCTCGTAAAAATACGTAGAAGTGATTTTAAAAACCACATGTAAACCACAGTGAAGCCAACACATTGGCGCACGTGCTGAAGTGTTTCTGATTTTTTAAAAATTATTTTTACAAGCATTTTAATGGATATTTTTGCTTATGAGTGCGTACGCAATGGAGTTTAACATAAAAGTTACAATTCGCGATTTTGAAATAGTTTTTAAAAATATAACCGCACTTACCAATTTTTGTCATTGAATCACTTGATCAGCATATATTTAAAGTGCACAATACACTTGAAAACGTAATATTGGATAACTTTAAATATGAAAAATAAACATATTGGTGTGACAGTGTATTTTAAAAATTATCATTTTTTCTTTAACATTGGGTCTATGGACTCAATAGAAAAACGATGCTAGCGCTCTTTGTGGAGATTTTTCTAAGTAATTTTGCGATGTAGTCTCTTAATGGTTTTTTCATGTTGATGTATTTTAAAATAAGGTTTTCATGTGGATTTGCAAATGACCCAATTGTAAGCAACATTTTAAATTTTTGTCTATAAAAAGTTTTATTTTGAAAAAATATCAACATTAAATACCCTTAAGTGATTGAAAAACGCTTCTAGTTTCGAAAACTCTTTCTAGTTTTTCTTAATTTCGATCCCGAAAGACAATAATCAAGATTTCAAAAATCAGCTGTTCATAAACTATGTTAAGTGAGTGGGATTATTTATTGGAGAGTTCCTTGAAGAGAGTCAAATCTTTAAGTTGATTCTATAGTTTTTGTGGAGAAAATGTATTATACAGGTGAGCCCATTAAAAATGAGACGATATCAGATATCGTAAAAAAGGTTCTTTTTATAAAGGTTAGGTAAAGCAGGGCATGTCCGTTTGGTCTCGTGTCAGTTTCTTAAATGGGCGTTTGACCAAACGAACATGACCTGCTTTACTTAACCTTTATAAAGAGAACCTTGTTTTATACTAAAACGAGTTGTGGTATAAACGACTAAAACGACTTCACGTAATCATTTGTGTTATAGGTAGTACTGGTGAGAAAATATGTCTGGTTGGAGACAGTGCAGGCGGGAACTTGATTTTGGCGGTTACTTTGAAAGCGATCGAGATGGGGATACGAAAACCAGATGCCGTTTTTGCTCTGTATACGCCAGTTTTAATCGATTTTGTGCCTTCTCCTTCGAGACTTCTTTGCATTATGGATCCTCTCTTGCCATTTGGATTCTTGTTACGGTGTCTAAAAGGTTTTATTGAACGCATAATTTTTTATTGTATCGACCTGAAGTTTCTTTTTATTGCACAGCCTATGCAGGGTTTCCTTCGGACGATGACACGGATATGTCTCGTTCCGAAAGTATCGGACCGGCCTCCGAATCTGGATCAGATACACACGGTCTTAACGTGAACTCCATTAATAAAGGTGTAGGTGGACTGACACTTAGTCAAAGCACAAGTGAGAGTGAATCTTTCGAAGAGGTTTCAGCGTCTGAAGTTCTGGCTGTCGACACTGAAGTCAGTGCAAGTAGCGAGTCGGTTGCTACCGTCGATCCGTCGGCCAGCAGCGACTCCGAAATAAAAGGTGATGATAACAATATGGGTTTGGTGGTGGCAATGAAAAAGGAAACAAATGGAGAGAGAGACTATGTCTCAGATTTTATGGACTGGTACATATTAGACATAGATGAGAAACAACATAAAGCTGTTCTAAGGTCGGAATCGATGGATTCGGAAGAGAATATCTTGTTCGAAATGCCAGCTGCCGTTTCTCAACGCATTACGGAGAGAATGGGATCATTAACTGGTAGAGTTTTCGGAGGATTGTCGGGAATGTTGTCGTCGTCGTGTAAGAACGAAAGGAAAGCATCTTCACCAAAGTCTCCTGGGGTTTTTGCTAACCGTGTTTTGGAGGACGGTGGACTTAAGGCAATTCTTATGGAGGAATCAAATAAGTTAAAAATCATTCAAAACAATTACTTGTCGCCGTATCTTGCTTCTAATGAAATTCTGAGACAGATGCCACCGACACGTTTCTTGGTCTGTTTTCAAAGTCTTTTGCTTATTAAATTCTTTGGCTTGATGCAGAAAAACGATGAGGCTGAGAAACTAAAACTTAAAACCAGAAAAAAATTTCATAATGATACCTTTAAAAATAAGCTTTTTACATAAGAATTTCAGAAGGTAAAGAGAAAAAATATGGTTAATTGCTTTAAGATGAGTTTCGAATAGGTGATTGGATTAATGGTTTTCTGGTTACTCTGCATTTCAGAAGCAACTCTGAAAAAAAAATTGAAATTGTTGTTTGAGACTAGAAGAGTAAAGAAGTCAATTAAGAACCTTGACACTGCAGAGTTTCACGAGATGCGATTAATTTTGTAGTTCTAAAGTTACATAAGTAGCTCTAGAAACTAAACAGTAATGCACAACGTTATGAAAATTTCGCAAATTACCTAAATTTACCCAAAGGACATATTAAGGAACATGCACATTTTTTCTTATGAGGTTACATCGCAAAACTACTTAGAAAAATCTCTGCAAAGACTGCTAGCATCGTTTTTCTTTTGAGCCCACACAGTCGCGGTAAATGTGTTTATTTTTCATATTTATAAGTTGTCCAATTTTAATTTTTCAAAGTGCAGTGTGCACTTCAAAAATAGTGTAAATAATAGTGATATAATGACAAGAAATTGGTAAGTGCGGTTATATTTTTAAAAAAATATTTCAAAATCGCGAATTTTTAACTCTTACGTTAGACTCCATTGAGTACGCGCTCGTAAGCAAAAAAAAATTATCCATTAAAATGCTCGTAAAAGTACCTAAAAATAATTTTAAAAGCCACAGTTAAACCAAAGTGAAGTTAACACAGTGGCGGACTTGCTGATTTTTTTTCTGTCTTTTTTTATTATTTTTACGAGCATTTTAATGGATTTTGTTGTTTTTTTTGCTTACGAGCGCGTACTCAATTTAGTTTAACATAAGAGTTAGAATTCGCGATATTGAAATAGTTGTTAAAATATAACCGCACTTAACAATTTTTTGTCATTCTATCACTTGATCAGCATATATTTAAAGTGCACATTGCACTTTGAAAAAGTATTATTGGACAACTTTAAATATGAAAAATAAACATATTGCCGCGACTGTGTATTTTAAAAATTAACATTTTTTCTTCAACATTGGGTCTATGGGCGCGATAGAAAGAACTATGCTAGCGCTCTTTGTGATGATTTTTCGAAGTAGTTTTGTGATGTGTAGCCTCTTAAAAATGGATCTTTTGATATGAAAGTGATTGAAAATTCACTTATTGTTCTAAACTAGGTTAATTGAAATTTGATTCTAGCTACTTTTAATTCATTTGAACTGAGTTTTTATCGATAATTTGTAATCGCTAATTGAATATTGTGTCCAGGTATTATTTTGGTTGCAAAATATGCATGGGGATTTTTTACTTTATTTAGTTTTGAGTTAACTCAACTCATTTTAATGATTGTTGAACTCTAAGTCCATTTTGCTAGCTAGGTTTCATTCTTCAGGAACATTTTTCACCTTTAAGAAAAACTGGGTTTATTCCTTAATATTTTCTTTCTGAAAAGCAGAATATCCACATTTCAAGGAACCGTTGACACTTTGAACTGAATTTAAGTGAAAAACGAAAATAAAAATTAATAGTTTTTAGGGATGGGATATTCTAATCCTCAAATCCCGCGAATCTTGAAAAATATTCGAGATTCAAAATCTCCGCGCATTTTTCGTCTTTCGAATCTTTCGAATTCTAACCTAAAAAAATTGTTAAAAACTTTGGTTAAATTAATTTTAACTTCATTGGCGTCCAATAGAAGCGTTCACTAACAAAAAACGGCAATTGTTGCAATTTCAGTGGTACCCAGATCACCAATATCACCTTGTGGCGACCCTGAGTGCCACACTGTTTTATTTAATTTATTTTTATCTTCTTAATGAATAATATAGGATTCTTATATGAAGTATTTGAGATTTGGGAGATTCGAGAACCTTTTAAGGTTCGGATTTGAGAAAATTTAGGATTCGTCCCACCTCTAGTATTTTTAAAGAAACTTTTAATAAAAAATTTGTAAATCTTTTTTTTTTTACATTTCTGGTTTAAAATAGATCTTTAAATTGTCTTATTAGCACTAGTTAATTAGATAACGAAAAAGCGTTCTCGTTTTTCTGCCGCATGTCTAGAAAATGAAAGAGAAAAAAACCATGAAATGATTTCCATCTTAATTTGTTATCATTTGTCGTTTCAGTCTACTCATTTAGATCCGTTTCTTGACGATGCTGTTATGTTCTGTAAGAATCTCCGTAGTTTGGACGTTAAAGTTGGTCTCGATATCTTAGACGGTTTGCCTCACGGTTTTCTAAACCTCGTAATGGTTAGTAAAGACGCATATGATGGATCCAGATTGTGTGTTCAACGTTTGCGTGAAATGCTTGAGTTGCCAGAAGACATTTTGAGTTAAGATAATGTTCGCTTGTTATGTTTTGTGTTTTATGGACAAGTTCTGCGTTCACTGCACACACACACACACACAACAAAAACACTGTGATATGAGTCTCGAAGTTTAGACTGTGATCTTTTTTCTCTCTCGATGGCCAGATGCGATCATTTAACCGGTTTAAAAAAAGTACTTTTTATAAGGTAAGAAAACCTATGCAACGTCTTCTATATATATATATATATATATATATATATATATATATATATATATATATATATATATATATATATATATATATATATATATATATATATATATATATATATATATATATATATATATATATATATATATATATATATATATATATATATATATATATATATATATTATTATATATATTATTATATTATATATTATTATATATATATATATATATATATATATATATATAGAAGACGTTGCATAGGTAAACAGAGTTAATTTATCTATGTTTGTTTATTAATTTATTCAGTTACTTGTAGTGATATAATGTGATAATAGAAGCGTAGACGAAAAAGTCTTAGTTTCACATTGTTATACATTGTATACGTTTGTTCGTCAACTACATATTTGGATATATTTTTATATCCTGTAACATGTTGCTATTAAATGTTAATCGTTAGAATAATACAATCGCAATAATTGAGTATGATGTTGAAGTTAAATTATCAATGGAACTTAGGTTACTCTACAGTTTGAAAACAGCTTTTTAAGAAAGAAAAAATGGATAGTGTTTTAGAAACTAGAAGGGTATCAACGGTGTGATTTAACGTTCACATGTAGAGGTGGGACGAATCGTAAATTTTCTCGAATCCAAATCCTAAAAGGTTATCGAATCCCTCGAATCTCACGAATCCTTCATATAAGAATCCTTTATTATTCATTAAAACGATACAAATGGCTGTGAGACATTTGCCCTATAGACACTTGCCCAATAGACTTTCCCTAAAATTCCCTAAAAACATTTGCACTAAAGTGACATTTACCCTAAAAACCATTTGCAATAAAGGGACATTTGCCCTAAAAGGACATTTGCCCTAAAACCACTTCTTTATTCTCTCTTTTCATATAGTTTAGTCTTTCGGTGGAGTATGTTAAATAGGTTTTTGCGCGCCTGTGGCGTACAAAAAACGCCAAATGACGTGAATTTACACTACTGATTAGGGCAAATGTCCTTTTAGGGAAAGTGGTTTTAGGGCAAATGTCCGTTTAGGGCAAATGGTTTTAGGGCAACTGTCTACAGGGCAAATGTCAATATCCTGATACAAATAAATGAAATAATATTAAATATTAAATTAATATTTAATATATAATATTTAACAAATAATTATTTAATAAATAGTATTTAATAAATAATATTTAATAAATATTTAATAAATATTTAATAAATAATATTTAATAAATAATATTTAATAAATATATTTAATAAATATATTTAATAAATATTATTTAATAAATAATTATTTCACAAATTTTTAATATTTATTATTTAATAAATAATATTTAATAAATAAATATAAATATTAATAAAAAAAACGGTGCGGCACTCAGGGCACAAGGTGATACTGGTAATCCAGAATTGCAACCAAAATTGCAACAATCGAAGCTTTTTGTTAGTCTATTGGACGTCAATGGAGTTTTATCAAAGTTTTTAACAATTTTTTTTATGTTAGGATTCGAAAAACGAAAAAAGCGGTGAAGATTCGAGTTTTTGAATCTCGAATCTTTTTCGAGATTCGCGGGATTCGAATGGCCTATCCCTATTCATATGGAATCTCAATTATCCGGACTAAACGTGATATGACCTGGTCCTTTTTCTCCTTAACTATCAAGAAGTTAGTCGTAAACACTGAGAAACTATTATGATAAAAGCTGTTCCGGATTACCGAGATCCAGCTAATCGAAATTCCACTGTAATTCTATGGATTGGACGTTACTCTGCTAAATAAATCGATGAATGACGGAATGTGCAAATTGATATAAATTTTATTTTAAAAAATATTAATTTTTAAGACAATTTAAAATTCGAAGTTTACATTCTTCTACTTAAAAGTTTAGGCAATAATTTCAAACTTGCCCTTTTCAAACTGCCTACTTACTTTAAATACGTGTTTAAATTTACTAGACTTGTTTTATAAAAAAAAATGTTATTTAAGGTTGTTTTTAATACCCCATTTACAAAGAATAACAAGTACGATTGAACGTTTGAGGTTATTATGTTATTTTCACTGTATACGGGCTATAAATTGCAGAATAAGTTGTTTTGTACAGGATGTCTGTAAAGTTTCTATCTATTTTTGTAAATTAACTGGGCCATATGTGGAATTCAATAATAAAAGAATAGAGGCTTAATATTTACTGAATAATTAAAGTTATTTTTAACATGTGCCCCATCAGTATGTTTACACAGCTCAAACCTTTAAACGGCATTTCTAAACACGTCCTGTATCATTTGTGGAGTTATTTTGTTTTACAGCCATTACAATGATTTAATAAAGCGGCATATAAAGAAGTCTTAAAGGGTATATTAGATCAGGCGATGCAGCTGATCGGGTTTTGTTGGTTTATTTCACAAAAATAGATAAGAACTTTATAGATATCCTGTACATTTGTGTTAGTCAAAACAACAACGCAGAATAGTCGAAACTAGTTTTCAACAGAACCAAATCTAAACTAACTACCTCATCTCCGGCTTTACCCTAAAGGTCTGTCTAGAGTTGAATGAAAAAACTCCTCCGAAAACATAAATTATACAAAAATGTTATTATATTTTAACGCCAGGTTAGTCAAATTTAACTGGTTGCTGCAATGATGATAAACTCTGAAATAAAGGTCACTGTATCTTTAAAGAAAACTGTCATTTCAGAGTATAAAATCTTTGGAAATTTAAAGAGAACTCTGAAAAGACATAGAATCACAAATGTACATAGATTGTACTGAATTACATTACATAGAAAAGTATTACTTTTAGAAGTTTTTTCTGAGTTTTTTTTTTATTGAGCTCTAAAAGGGCCTTAAGTAACTAATCCTAATCTAGTTCAAAATAGTTTTATAATTTGATGTTCTGACTGTAACATTTGCAAATAAAATGCAAGAAAAAATCGATTTGCATGCATATTTATATATTTTGCAACATCTGTTAAAAAAACGACCAATTTTGAACGCATACATTACAGGACCACAAAAAAGTTTATTTAATCCAATTTGTACCAAATTCTGAACTTGACACAACTATTCACAGAAGTAAGACTGTGGAAAATGTAACTTCCACGTTTATACAGTTCTAATTATCACTTTACAGATAAAACCCTTAAAAATCTTTTAAATCAGTGTAGAACTTGTAAGCTCTCGTGGGCTCTTTTGTTTATATCACTTTTCAAAAGATCAGTGAGACTGGCGACAAGAAAATAATTTACAAAAAAAATGGGAGTCTCTCTCTTCAGATGTATCACTCGTCAAATAACTTCATAATCTGTTGTCGTATCATTTTTGTTGCATCACTTGCTTTTGGAATAAGAAACAGATCCAAATCTGTTATATTTATCGTCTCTCCATCGACAGAACCGTATTTGAACGTAATCAGATCTGGGTGTTTCTTTTTTGACGTGATCTTTACGATCGAAGTTAGAGATCGTCTAGATGCAATGTGAGCGGAATCTTTGTGCTCGGGAAGAAGACGTAAAACGAACAAGTGAGTTTCGGTCACGAGAAGATAACTGCAAAAGATAGGAAATATCATTTGACTAAACCAGCGACTTTTTTTATTCAATTAGCAAAGTATCGAGATTTGTACCACGGAAACATGTAACCGCTCTTCTTGACCTCTTTGCATTTAAAAGATGCGACAACATCGGGTTTCTTGAGCCACGCTTGAACACCAACCACCTCTTGATCGTCATCATCGACAACCATTCCGTCCGTTTCATCTGTAATAGAAGGGAGATATCGGAAGATGAAACAAAGCATGAACTGGACCATGAAAAATTACTCCTACCATGATCGTCGTCAATTGTGAACACAGATGCTGCATTTCGGTACCTTTTTCCAACTTTATCTTTACTGCTTACATGCCTAGTATATATTTAAAAGCTTTTAATTCAGTGGTGATTTTCGGTCTAGGTGCGCATTTAGGACTCAATTTTTTGGGTCCCCAAAGAGAGACTCCTAAATCTCACAGCGACTAGAAGCCTCGACACTTTTAAACGTATCACTAAGTTAGATAACAGGCAACCTGTAATACTTCTTAGTTACCTTTCGGTAGTAGCTGTTGTCTGATTTGGATTCGTTATAAACTCCACCATTTTCTCTTTCATCTCTGCCGATTTTGATCTCACTACCGAAGACAACCTTTCGATGATAGAATTGCCCTGACCAAAACCAAAAGAAAAACACAACTTTATGACTTGACACATTTCAGTATCAAACACACCAGACGTACTCTCTGTAAAAAGTCTTCCTCTTTGTTGTTCGTTTCCACTATTTCGTTACAAACTAAACATATTTTCGATGCATGATCTACGAGTACAGAATTTAAATCGTCCGATAGGTGATGTATAGCTGATAAAAAAGGAAACGAAATATTGCAAATTATATCTCATTAATGGGATCCAGGGATGGGTAGGTCACGTATTATACGTGGTTTTATACCGTAAATTATACTGTATAATACGTGACGTATAAAACTGTTATTTTGTGTATGTATAAAACTAAAAAAGTACAAAAAGTTCAATAAAAAAAATTGCAAGATTTTTTAAATGTTCAAAACAGTGTTTCATTAAAAAAAACAGTTGCAAATCTGCAATGGAAAAAAACTGGAAAATTACCCCAAAAAAGGCTGAAAAGAAAAATTAAATATTTTAAAATTTAAATGTAACTGTTATTTGAAATATTTGTGCACATTAATTGCTCATCAGAATGTTGTTTATCCTGCACTTTAAGAACGAAAAAAATGTAAAAAAGTTTTTTGGATTTCTCTGGAGAGAGCCTATTCCTTATTGCAGAATGAACATAAGACCAGTTTGAAAACAGCCAGCTGTGGATGCTGGAATGCTTAGTACTTTTTCTGTAAGCGCACTCATTGTATCAAGGTTGTTACTACTTCACTTTTATTTAACTTCATAATTTGTTTGTTTGTCCACTGCTACCTTCTGAAATATTTGGAAATATAATTCACACTGCACTGGGATTGAACCCATGAAATATTATTTAATTTTCTTGTTTTCATTTAACTTGATTCAAATTAAATTAAAACAAACTTGATACAATGAGTGGGGTTTAATATTTTATAGGTGTTAAATTTGTGATTTTATAATAGGATTTATGTTTTATACATTTTATACAGTTTAATACGTCACGTACAAAACAATACTTTTGTGACATTTACCCATCCCTGATGGGATCACGTTCGGATGTTTAACCTGTGTAACCGCCATTTGCCATGCTGACATACTGACAATGCTTCTGTAAAAAACTAGCTACGACCATATGAACATATTGATCTTCCTCTTCTCGTCCGCTTCCCATGAAACATAAGTGTTCGCCTCCAGCTAACGAACCGGCTTCTATTGCCTGTTTTTGTGCTCGGAACAGAGCTTGAACAGCAGTTGCAAATGCTTGCGGTTCCTGAAGCATCTGAAAACAAGATGTTTTAAGTGGTAAACAATTTTGTTTTAACATGTTTGAGGTACAAATTCGATGTTCACCTTTTTAGAAACAACTTTTATAAGAATTTTAAAATGTATTTGAAACTAGAATTTAGTAATTTTGTAATACAAATTTACTGACACAAAAAATAGTTTTTCAAGAAATGAAAAAAATTACAAAATCTTTTATTATTTTTTAACTATATTGTTATAAAAAAAAAGATTTTCGTTTTTTCAAACCGAGAACTTTTTTTTTAAAAATGTCATGAAAATATAAAATTCCTCAACGGTTCTATTTTGAAAGTTTACAGTTGATTTTAAAATGTTTCTATTATCAACCTTTCAATGAATTCACGATTATTTCTTTTGAATAAAATTAACTTAAAAATTTTATAGACACAAGTTTAAGAAGTATGTCAGTATGAAGTATGTCACAAACTATGTACAGTATAGAGTCCCGATTATGCGAGGTTTCATGTTATCCAAGCTAGTCTTTTCTCTCTATATTTTTGCATGTAATAAGTACTAAATAAACATAATTTTGTAATTGCATATTCTTTTTCTCGCAGTATATGTACTGCAAGAATAAATATGCATATGTATTTTCCTTAATGGCAGAAATGAAGGAAATCCTTGAGGGGATTGGAACTTTCTCGTGTTAACCGAGTTTGACTATCCGAGCTGTTCTTGGTCCACATTAGCTCAGATAATTGGGACTCTACTGTATATATTTTTGTATCGTGCTTTGTGGAGAATGATTTAAATTGTAATGATATTAAAATAGTTAATAGCACATACACGTATTATTCTAGTTTCGAACGTACTTTTGAGTTTATAAAATGAGAAAGTCAGACGTTTCAAATAAACTGTTTCATAAAGATGCTTATAAAAATAATCAAACAACTACTACTTAAAATATTTTAATTATACGAAATGTTATCACAGTTTGTTATTAAATGACAAACCAAATTTGCATCCAAGTGAAATGCAGTTGGTAAATGTCCTGCGTTGTATTGTTGTGCTGGTCGACAGTCGACGAGAAAGAACCTCACCGATTCAACCTGAACAAGAGAAGTGCTCAGTTAGAAGTTTTAACCTAAATTGTTATTAATCGGTTCAGTATTACTTCTGAATCAGACTTAGTAATTTGTATCAGTTCTTCAACCGAGACTGGCAGACAGAGTGACTGACTCGAATGAAACTTTTTGTTTGTATGTTGACAGTAGTCATCAATGAAAAGGAGGCTGTAGTAATCTTTTTTAAAAGAACACGGTGTTCTAACGTAATAATACATAGCCAACGAACAGAAATCTTCTACGTCCTCTTCTTCCAGAGCACTCGGTGCAGCATTTAAAAGATCTTTTTTTGTAACATCAAGGTATTAGTTGTATAATGTCACAGTAAGAAGCCATTTCACGGGAGAAATCGTTTAGGACAAAGGGTTAAGAAAAATTATTTTAATGAGAAAATTAAAGACTAAATTTTAGGGCTATTAAATAAAATAATAGCAGGTCAGATAAAATTCTTTTGTGGGCCATAGTATGTGGATCCCTGTTTTACTTTTATTTCGAACGAATCATTATCGAAATTTAAAAATTTTTAAAAAAGACGAGTAAATTATGATAAATTATTTAATCTGTATTGATAATAATATCTTTAAAAATGAATTTTTGATTTCCGTTTTAAATATTTTTTTTGCATAGTTTTCAACGTTTTTGATTGTTAAAAACGTAAAATTATCTATGCACCTTTCATTTACTCTTTTAGTTTCAAAGAACCTTTGAAGTCTTTTGAAACTTTCCTTCAAAAAAGCGTTATGGGTATTAAAGTTTTTGACACCAAAGTCCTAAACAATTTCGATTTAATTCACCTATTATGTCTTGTTTACTGTCCAGTTCTTTGGTCAGCAGCTGTTCCCTGTGGAATGAGACACAGTCAGTTAGATCGAAGGTTTTATCGAAAGAATTCATATAGAAAGAAACGTTCATAGTTGGTGCCACACACACTCACTCACTTTGAGTTGACTAGTATGACGAGAGCGAGGAAACAGACAAAAAATGGATCATCCTGTTGGAAGTAGATGTCCCACATTGCTTCAATAACTTTTAGACTACACGTTGAAGAAAAGAGACTCCGAAACTACAGGGGAAAAGAACAAAACATTCAGACAAGTTTAGAATGGGAAATGAAAGTAGTTTCGAGTATGTGATCGGAACAAAATTGTACCCAATTAGCGGCGAATGCATCGGGAGAAATTTTTTTTGTATCCAAGAAAGAACAAAGTTGTGGATCGTGGTACAATATAAGGAGACGAAAAAGATGGTAAAGTTGTTGGTTTTTGTTACACTCTCTTTGTTAATAAAGCAGAGAAAAGGAAAAAACGAGAAAAAACGAATCGGTCACAACATATTTAATAATGTGTTTTTATTGTATTTTCATTTGTTGGATTGATGAAAAAGGAAACAACCTTGGAACGTATTTGGTTACAATCGAATGGAAACAGTTATAAAGTTCGGTTCGGCTCAACTTGAGAGCGAGAAGTGGAGCCAATATCTCGAGCCAACCGTTGTTAGTTTCGTACGGAAGTTTGGACGATTTTGAGAAACAAGTTAGAACCGATTCGAGATCGCTGACTATCGACACCTTATCCTCCTCGTCGTTTCCTAACTTATCTGCGAAGTAACCAAAAGAGAAAGCGCTTTCAGGATAAAGGATTCTTACGATAACCGATTGAATATCTCACCGACGAGTTGACCGCAGTCTGCTCTCAATGTCGCTTGTTCAGGTAAGTCGAATATTTCATCAAACGTTACCAACGATTCATTTCTTTCGACAATTCCCAAACTAATCTGTCAGAAGAAAAAGAACACAATATCTTTTTTTTTTTTTTAAAAATAATCAATCGAAGGGTTACAGTTTTATAGGAAACGATGTTTTCATATATATATAAAATATATTGTAAACCTGCCAAACGTTGGCTCGTAAATGATCGGGAACTCCCTTTGCCCTCGTGATGGAACGTATTTCATCGATCGTTGTGTTCCTTTCTGACAAAGCGGCCTCAAGATCAGTTATCCTTTCATATGTGAAATCAGTTTAAAAATAAAAAAATGGAATAATCTTAGTATACGAGCCAATTTAAATGAATTATAACTTTTTTTAAAAAATCTTGTTGAACTGAGTTTGAATATGCAAATTTATTTTTCGGTGGAAATAGTTAACATGTGTAAAAAAAACTCGTGCAAAAGTTAGAATTCAATTTACATATACCGTTATACGGTATATATTGATGGCCCTTTAAGGGGTTTCATTTTCATTTTTAAATTAAATCAAATGATCCTCCCCTCAACAAGCCTTTAAGCTAGTCAGCATTCATTCTTTTAGGTATAAATACTACTTTTTTTTTAAAATGCCATAGATCTCATGTAAATTGCTAACTTGTGCACGGGTTTTACTAATATGCTCGTTTTTGGTGTTTCTACCGAAAGTAAACTCGACAATTTCTTTCCAGCACAAGCTATATATGTTTATTGAAATTGACGATCATAAAATTGCTATTGGAGAACAATTTTTAGCAATCACTCGAATCCAAAATTTTCGTTTTTACAAGCTTTTATTTAAGTTGACATGACCGTTGTCCGTTTGCGTAGACACTGTATTTCTCCTGTTTTAACCAACTTCCTCCAAAAATAACCTAGAGAGCTGATATATTTACCACTGCAGCACCCTCTGCGCTAGGTGCGACCTGTTACTCTTATCTAATTTTGACGGATCCTTGAATGACCTGTGGACCTGTTTAGGATCCACCGTTTTCAGAGGGTACCTTAACTAACGTACTTTTGATCAAAATAAAACAAATTACACTCCTTGTAATCCCAAAAACAAAGAGCTTCTAACAGCTATTGAAGCTCTTTGGTATAAATAAAAGCTTTTACCGAAAAATGTAGTTTTTCTATATTTGTTTAAAAATGGGATCCAGGCTATAAGTAAACGTATATTTCAGGATGGCTATAAAGCCTATGATTGCTAATTAGGCTTTAAACCACCACTTCATAATTTTTTTTAATTTGTATATTATTCAAATTTAAGAAGTATTTTGCAAAATTAATAATTAAATATTTAGAAATAAAAAAAAAGATTCATTTAATATATATATATATATATATATATATATATATATATATATATATATATATATATATATATATATATATATATATATATATATATACACTTTATACTGAATATAAATAAATTTAAATGAAACGTACCAACGTTGATCTTCCACGTTGCAAGCCATTTTTAATCTCGTTTTGTAACTTTCGTTCGTAATTTGAGAGCATTTTCAACTGTAAATAATAGAGGGAGCCACAGATGTCGGACCCTCTTTACATGGTAACTTATTTATACAAGGTTTGAGCGTTACATAGACGTAATGCCTCCTATAGATACAAGCCTGCCGGCTTCCCATTGACTATATGCGAAAAATCACACATAGAACATGTTAATCGTAATTATTTTCAGTTAATTTAGTTTGTTATAATTTAATTGTAAATCATTAATAAATTATTGTATGTATAAATGTACATATATATATATATATATATATATATATATATATATATATATATATATATATATATATATATATATATATTATATATATATACATATACATATATATATACATATATACATATATAAATGTATACATATATATACAAATATATATATTGTGACGGACCGTTTTCCGTTAGTAGAATCTGCTCTTTTAGGTTAATACGAGCGAGTTTTTACTCGTATTGATAGTGAGTGGCTAGGTCACTAATTCTACTGGCCCGGGAGGACTAGACCAATATAACGTCTATTTTATGTCCTCACTAGTCTCTGGCAAAAGACTTCACAGTCTTGAGGATCTTTATTCTCTGTATCTCTCGGACTTTCGTCCATAAATCTGCCCTAAGAATCGTGTCAAATA
Source organism: Brachycybe producta (assembly GCA_036925085.1). Lineage (NCBI taxonomy): Eukaryota > Metazoa > Arthropoda > Diplopoda > Playtdesmida > Andrognathidae > Brachycybe > Brachycybe producta. The sequence continues at coordinate 6,129,585 of JAUPFP010000007.1, read as the reverse complement.
TACTCACTCGTACGTTGCAGGTTTGCACCTGTTGGAACCTCGAAGTATCCAAGAAAGGTGAAGACCTGCAAAAATGATGAAGTTCACAACCGCAAAATTTAAGTTCCAATAAATAAAACACCACTGGTTTAGTTAAAGTAGAAAATGGTTTATTTCGCAGATAAAACATAAGATTGGCGAACTGGTTTTTAAGCACAACACAAAAATAATATTAACTTTTGAAAATAAAAATCTATGAACCTAGCCAAAATTGGGCATAGGCAATTGGCATACAAAAATGACTTTATATACCCTGAGAATCCACAAGTCGGATTCTCAGGGCACAACTTTACAATTGGTTACTTTAATATTTTGGCCCAAATAGACCAATCAAAAGATTGATCCATTTGGCCAAAATCATGATTCATCCCCTGTTATCACACATAGGTGATAACAGGAGAAACGAAAACAAGATCGAATTAAAAATAGATAACTCCACTCATGTGGAAGAAAAAAATGAGGAGGAATTAAAAGGTCAAGATCAAAACATATGACATCTGGGTCACTGGGTACAAAAAGTACCGAGTGACCCAGAAGCCAAACAAAACTACAGGATGACGTTAAACCCCAAAATGAAGTGCAAATTAAAGAAAAAAATAAGCGGCGGGCCCCAAATGTCTCAATATATATGTATATTATTATATATATAATATCCCAGGTATGTGTGTTTGTGTGTGTGGAGTAACAAAAACCATTGAAGCACGTCAGAATTTATATAAATTTGAATAAATGAACCGTTTTTTTTCTCAAGGTCAACTATATGTTGAACTCTTCCTTTGGAAAGTGCAGAAGGGGAGAGAGAGAGAGAAAAGTGGGAGGGGGTGACTGAAATTGAAATGAAAGGAGTAAAAAAGGAAAAAACGACGTGCATGCGCACAATTGCCTGTGAATTTTGCTCCCGTCATTTATGACGGGTTACCCCACTAGTATATTATAATTTTATATTATATAAATAAATATGTGTATTTATATACTTAAATGTTTATATATGATACATTTTTGTATTGTAAATATCAACTTTCTTCAAAGTTCAACTTTGAGAAAAATTATAATAAATTTGTTTGCAAAAAATTCACTTGGCTTTCCAGCAGGAGTGTTTAATATTAATAATACTAGTGGGGTAACCTGTCATAAATGACAGGAGCAAAATTACAGGCAATTTTGTGCATGTGCGTCGTTTTTTCCTTTTTTTACTTCTTTCATTTCAATTTCAGTCACAACCTCCCACTTTTCCCCCTAAACGTATCTCTCTCTCTTTCTCTCTTTTTCTCTTTCTCTCTTTTTCTCTTTCTCTCTTTTTCTCTTTCTCTCTTTCTCTCTTTCTCTCTTTTTCTCTCTCTTTCTTTTTCTCTCTTTCTCTCTCTCTTTCTCTTTCTCTCTGTTTTTCTTTCTTTTTCTCTCTCTTTCTTTCTCTCTTTCTTTCTCTCTTTCTCTCTTTCTCTTTTTCTTTCTCTTTTTCTCTTTCTCTTTCTCTCTTTCTCTCTCTTTTTCTCTCTCTTTCTCTCTCTCTTTCTTTCTCTCTCTTTTTCTCTCTTTCTCTTTTTCTTTCTCTCTTTCTTTCTCTCTTTTTCTCTCTCTTTCTCTCTTTCTCTCTTTCTCTTTCTCTCTTTCTCTTTCTCTCTTTCTCTTTCTCTCTTTCTCTTTCTCTCTCTCTCTCTTTCTCTCTCTTTCTCTCTTTCTCTCTCTCTCTCTTTTTCTCTCTCTTTATTTCTCTCTTTCTCTCTCTTTCTTTCTCTCTTTCTCTCTCTTTCTCTCTCTTTCTCTCTTTTTCTCTCTCTTTCTTTCTCTCTTTCTCTCTCTTTTTTCTCTCTCTTTCTCTCTTTCTTTCTCTTTTTCTCTCTTTCTCTTTCTCTCTCTTTCTTTCTCTCTCTCCCCACTACACTTTCCAAACCTTTTCCCCTCTCCAATTTAATATCATGGGGTTCTTGGATGGGGAGTGTGCAACATATACAGTAGTTGACCTTGAAATAAAAAAAGCTGTTCATTTCTTCATTTATTCAAATTTATATAAATTCCAATGTTATTCCACACACACTCACACACACAGACCTGGCAAAATATATATATAATTATTTCTATTTCAAATTGGTAAACATTTCAATTTCAAAAACAATATGCATTTTAATTAGCCAATTAATGAAATTCCTAAGTGTTTTTATTGTAAATTATGTAAATATATTTAAATTAAAATTATTTGGGTTATTCATAGCAAATTTTAAAAAATGCAATTTTTTTAAAAAAAAAAAATATGAAAAAAAAAAAATATTGTAGGGGAAAAAAATCAAATTTTTTAAAAAAATCACTTATATTGAACGTAAACATTTTTTGAACAAATTTTATAAAATAAATTAAAACAAAATTGAAAATCAACTTAATTTTTCTTAAGAAATAACAGTATAGCACAATTTTAAACAATGAGTCAAAACCAATAGAATACACAACAAAATGACATTTGTAAGTATTCACAGGTTGCACTACCTGGCGAGTACATCGGGTAAATGGCGGCCATTTTACGAGTATTGAAATTTTGAAGCTGGCAGGCCTGTATCTATATATAGGCTATGTGTTAACAAACATTTCCACCATTTTCATAAAAAAATTATTGATTAAAATATAATCATAAAATATAATTCATGTATGGAATATCATTGACTTTTTATGGTATTTTTAAGTCTGTTGGTACCTCTCATTTTTTACCATCCTTCTACCCCAGTTTTATTCTCCTTTTACTCCATTTTAACCCCTTTTACCTCCCTTTTACCCTTTAACTTTTTACCCCCTTTTACCTTTTTTAGCCCCTTTTACCCCTTTTTACTACCCTTTTACCCCCTATTAGCCCCTTTCACCCAATTATACTCTCCCTTTTACCCTCCTTGTAACCCCAAGTACCCCTTTGTTTTCCTTTTTAACCCCATTTATGCCATTTATGCTCTTTTACCATTTTTTATTCCTCTTTTAGATCTTTTTACCCTCCTTTTATCCCCTGTACCTCCTTTTACCCTCCTTTTATCCCCCTGTACTTCCTTTTACCCTCCTTTTATTTCCTGTACCTCCTTTTACCCTTTTTTATTCCCCTGTACCTCCTTTAATGCCTTTTTACACACCTTTTACCTTCTTTTATCCCCTTTTTACCCCATAACTCCTACTTACCTCTTTAGCCCCTGTTACCTTTCTTTTACCCCCTTTTACTCTTTTACTTTCATTTTACCCCCTTTACCTGTTTTTTACCACCCTTTTATACCATTTTACCCCACTTTTACCTTCTTCTACTGATTTTATACCCTCTTTTTTCCTTTTACTTCTTTTTGACCCCACATTTAACTTCTTTAACTCCTTATACCTCCTTTTTACCCTTCTTTTTACCACCTTTTACCTTTATTACCCCTTTAATCCCCTTTTATTTTTACCCCTTTTTTACCCCTCATTTACCCCTCTATTATTCCCTTTTTTACCAACTTTTTTTCTGTTTTACCCCCTTTTACCTTTTTTACACCCTTTAACCCTCTTTTATCTCTTTTATTCCCGTTTTACCCTCTTTTTACCTTTTTCTCCCCTTTTACCTTTTTCTCCACCTTTTATTCCTGCCTACTTTTTTGATCCCTTTTTACCATATTTTAATCCCTCTTACCCTTCATTTTATCCCACTTTTACCTCGTAACCCATCTTTACCACCTTTTCCCCTCTTTTTATTTCCATTTTACCACTTTTTACCCCTATTTTACCCCCTTTTACCTTCTTTACCTTCCTTTTACCTCCTTTAAACCACTTTTATCCACCTTTTACCCCCTTTCCTTTTACCTCTCTTTTACCCCATATTTACCTTCCTTTTACTCCCTTTTACTCTTTCACTCTTCTTTTACCCCTTTTTTGTTCTACTTTTATCCCCGTTTACCCCCTTTAACCTTTTTTATTCTTTTACTCCCCTTTTACACCCACTTTTACTTCCCTTTTACCCCTTTAACCCTCTTTTACCTTTTTTACTCTCTTTACCTGTTTTACTCTCCTTTTACCCTTCCTTTTATTTCCGTTATACCCCTTTTACTCTTTTTTTACCCCTTTTACTCCCCTTTTATCCTTTTTATCCCAGTTTTACCTCCTTTTACCCCCCTTTTTATCTCTATTTTAGCACCTTTTACCCCTATTTATTCCCCTTTTACACCTTTTGACTCCCTTTTATTTTTTTCTACCCTCATTTTACCCCATTTTACCTCCTTTTACCACTTCAACCCATTGTTACCCCCTATTTATACCCTTTTTATCCTCTTTTATCTTTTACCCTTTTTACCCCATTTTTAAACCCTTTACTCTTCTTGTACCCATTGCATTCTCCTTTATCCCTATTTTACCCCCATTTACCCCCTTTTTATGGTGAGTAAACCAAGCTATACCCCTGCAGATTTTACTAGTAAACCAAGCTATAACCCTGCAGATTTTACTAGTAAACCAAGCTATACAACTGCAGATTTTACTATTCTTCCATTCATCTATTCATCCATTCATTCATTCATCTATTCATTCTTTCATCTTTTCATACATTCATTCATTCATCCTTTCATCCTTTCATCCATTCATCTATTCATAAATTCATACACTCATTCATTCTTTCATTCATTCATTTATTCATACTTTCATCCTTTCATCCTTTTAACTTTTCATCCTTTCATCCTTGCCTCTTTTCATTTTTTCATTCTTTCATCCTTTCATTCATTCATATTTTCATCCTTTCATCCATTCATTTTTTTATTCTTTCATCCATTCATTTTTTCATCCATTCATCTTTTCATCCTTTCATCCATTCATATTTTCATCCTTTCATCCATTCATTTTTCATCCATTCATCTTTTCATTAATTCAATAATTCATCTATTCATTCATTCATCCATTTATTCTTTCATCCATACATCCTTTCATCTTTTCATTCATTCATCCTTTCATCTTTTTATCTTTTCATCCTTTCATCCTTGCCTCTTTTCATCCATTTATCTGTTCATCCTTTAATAATTTCATTTTTTCATCCTTTCATCCTTTCATCCGTTCATTTTTTTTATCCTTTCATCCATTCATCTATTCATTCTTTCATCTATTCAGCCATTCATCCTTTCATCCATTTATAAATTAATGCATTCATTCTTTCATCCTTACATCTTTTTATCTTTTCATCCTTTCATCCTTGCCTCTTTTTATCCTTTTTATCCTATAATGTTTTCATCCCTTCATCCTTTCATTCTTTCATCCATTCATCTATTCATCCTTTCATTCATTTATCTTTTTATCTTTTCTTCCTTGCATTCTTTCATCCTTTCATCCATTTATCTTTTCATCTTTTCATCCTTGCATTCTTTTATTCTTTCATCCATTCATCCTTTCATCCTTTCATCCTTACCTTTTTTCATTTTTTCATCTTTTCATTCTTTCATTCATTCATCTTTTCATTCATTCATCCATTCATAAATTCATCCTTTCATCCTTTTATTTTTTCATCTTTTCATCCTTTCATCCTTGCCTCTTTTCATCCATTTATCTGTTCATCCTTTCATAATTTCATTTTTTCATCCTTTCATTCTTTCATCTGTTCATTTTTTTATCCTTTCATCCTTTCATCCATTCATCTATTCATTCTTTCATCTATTCAGCCATTCATCCATTCATCCTTTCATCCATTTATTAATTAATGCATTCATCCTTTCATCCTTACATTCTTTTATCTTTTCATCTTTTCATCCTTGCCTCTTTTTATCCTTTTTATCCTTTCATGTTTTCATCCCTTCATCCTTTCATTCTTTCATCCAATCATCTATTAATCCTTTCATTCTTTCATTCTTTCATCCTTTCATTCATTTATCTTTTTATCTTTTCATCCTTGCATTCTTTCATCTTTTCATTCATTTATCTTTTCATCTTTTCATCCTTGCATTCTTTTATTCTTTCATCCATTTGTTCTTTTATCTTTTCATCCTTTCATCCTTACCTTTTTTCATTTTTTCATCCTTTCATTCTTTCATCCATTCATCTTTTCATCCATTCATCCATTCATAAATTCATCCTTTCATCCTTTCATCTTTTCATCCTATCATCCTATCTTTACGCTTTTTTTATGCTTTTTTAGGCTTTTTTTACGCTGTTTTACGCTTTTTTACGCTTTTTTACGTTTTTTTACACTTTTTACACTTTTTTTTTAACGTTTATACGCTTTTTTTTACGCTTTTTTCCGCTTTTTTTTAACGTTTTTACGCTTTTTTACGCTTTTTTACCACTTTTTACGCTTTTTTACGCTTTTTTAACGCTTTTTACGCTTTTTTACGCTTTTTTAACGCTTTTTTTAACCCTTTTTTACGCTTTTTACGCTTTTTTACGCTTTTTTTACGCTTTTTTTACGCTTTTTTTACGCTTTTTTACGCTTTTTTACGCTTTTTTACGCTTTTTTTAACGCTTTTTACGCTTTTTTACGCTTTTTACGCTTTTTTACGCTTTTTACGCTTTTTTACGCTTTTTTTTACGATTTTTTTACGCTTTTTTACGCTTTTTTTACGCTTTTTTACGCTTTTTTACGCTTTTTTTTACGCTTTTTTACGCTTTTTTACGCTTTTTTTACGCTTTTTTACGCTTTTTTTCGCTTTTTTAACGCTGTTTTTACGCTTTTTACGCTGTTTTTACGCTTTTTTACGCTTTTTTTACGTTTTTTTTACGCTTTTTTACGCTTTTTTACGCTTTTTTAAAGCTTTTTTTACGCTTTTTTAAGCTTTTTTACTCTTTTTTTACGCTTTTTTATGCTTTTTTATGCTTTTTTATGCTTTTTTATGCTTTTTTACGCTTTTTTTTACACTTTTTACACTTTTTTAAACATTTTTACGCTTTTTTACGCTTTTTTCGGTTTTTTTACGCTTTTTTAACGCTTTTTTACGCTTTTTAACGCTGTTTTTTACGCTTTTTTACGCTTTTTTACGCTTTTATATGCTTTTTTTACGCTTTTTTACGCTTTTTTACGCTTTCTTACGCTTTTTACGCTTTTTTACGCTTTTTTACGCTTTTTACGCTTTTTTTAAGCTTTTTTACGCTTTTTTTTACGCTTTTTTACGCTTTTTTACGCTTTTTACGCTTTTCTTACGCTTTTTTACGCTTTTTTACCATTTTTTACGCTTTTTTTAAGCTTTTTTAAGCTCGTTTACGCTTTTTTTTACGCTTTTTTACGCTTTTTTACGCTTTTTTTACGCTTTTTTTACGCTTTTTTTAAGCTTTTTTACGCTTTTTTTACGCTTTTTTACGCTTTTTTACGCTTTTTTTACGCTTTTATATGCTTTTTTACGCTTTTTTACGCTTTTTACGCTTTTTTACGCTTTTTTTTACGCTTTTTACGCTTTTTTTACGTTTTTTTACGCTTTTTTACGCTTTTTTACGCTTTTTTACGCTTTTTTACGCTTTTTTTACGCTTTTTTACGCTTTTTACGCTTTTTTACGCTTTTTTACGCTTTTTTTACGCTTTTTACGCTTTTTTACGCTGTTTTTTACGCTTTTTTACGCTTTTTTACGCTTTTTTACGCTTTTTTACGCTTTTTTTACGCTTTTTTTACGCTTTTTTACGCTTTTTTACGTTTTTTACGCTTTTTTAACGCTGTTTTTATGCTTTTTTACGCTGTTTTTACGCTATTTTACGCTATTTTACGCTTTTTTACGCTTTTTTTACGCTTTTTACGATTTTTTACGCTTTTTTAAGCTTTTTTAAGCTCGTTTACGCTGTTTTTACGCATTTTTACGCTTTTTTACGCTTTTTTAAGCTTTTTTAAGCTCGTTTACGCTTTTACGCTTTTTTACGCTTTTTTTA